>JXSR01S022624.1:7138-22402 GCA_000969725.1 Ophiothrix spiculata
AACACTAACGGAACACTGAGTAATTTTGACAAATGTAAAATAATGCTCTTTATTACATGACAAAGGCAAATCAAGTCACCTGATAAATTTTATTAAAGAAATATTTGTCTTCTTTGTGACCTATATACGAACATTTAAACATGACAAATTTTGTATGAATGCAATGTCATCATCAGATGTCAAATACAGGGAATCTCTGTTACAACTGGTGAATGATAGTATCAAATATACACTCTGTGTTAAAAGGTTTTGTATAATATTATTGTATTTTCATATTTGGATATCCAGAAATCTCTTTCTCATCAGCTCATCAAATTGCTGACAAACTCCTATGATAGCTCTTAATAAGTTTCTCAAACATACATGCTTCCATCTCGCCCAATGCGAATCTTACGTTCCTATGCAAAAGTCCTCAAACTGTTCCCTTCCTTTCTTTTGTGATGACCTGCAAACTATAAACATCTCTTTGTGATTCCAGACCCTCTGGATGTCACAAAACACTGGTTTGAAATGGTTTTTATTATATCAGTGTAGGATATTTTCCTGCCAGGGACTATAATTTGGCTCTCAGCATTATTTTGTGGGGATTTTGGTCAAAATGTGTAAAGAAAGATTGATTTTTTATGGTTTAAAATATAGGATAAGCGATCATAAGCCTACATTGTCCTTCCAATAGATCTGCTAAAAAAGCCAATTTTCAGATTTTAACGAAGTATTTTTGATTTTATTTTTGACAACGATAATTAACAGTGAAAGAAACTGAATACCTAGTTTGGATTTGACAATGAAACTTTACACGCTTCCATAATTGCCTCTAACACTTCAAATACTGTAAAAAAATGTTTGGAAAAAGTCTAGGGATGCTGTAAAACTTAACCAATGCCCATCAAGGTATTCATGTTTTGATTGTGGCTGGTGAGATATTTGTAAAAAGTAACAGTTTTCACCTAAAAATCTGGTAACCCAAATATTTGAGGTCTGCCTATATCTTCATTTTGCATTGGTGTTTCCAACATCTTTCAATATTAAGGAGAAAATGGGCTGGGACCATTATGTGGTTGGCAATGTTTATAAACATTGAGATTTTTTCAAACAAATACTCCATATAAAATGTTCAATGTCATGCCAGTGCATGTTCAATTTCACTGAATGTGTTGAAAGAGAACATTAAATTCATGTTTTATGGAATATTGAATGGGGTCGCTAACCACACATGACTTATGTACACAGTTGCAGTGTCTGGAATTGTATATTTGTGCAAGTACATTGATCTAATAATTTGAAATTTATCAGTTTTCAGGGAAAGGTGAAAATTTGACTTCCCAATCATAATGTGATGTCCTATTGTAGATACTATGTAGTGAGCCCACACTAAGAGAAAAAGATACGAAGCATTTTGACAAAGTGCACATAACTAAACTCATCCCTAGCCTGGAATAGATGGCACATGAAGATCCCCTAGCCAGACTCTACCTAACCAACTGGAGAAAAGAGAGAAAGAGATGGATTTTTGAGTGGTTAAGCACAAGCATCAGTTTGCCCCGAATGACATGAAAAAAGTAGGCCTACACCCTAAATTTATTGACGTAGCTTTGAAAACTGACAAAAGGTCTCACAAGTGCACAGACAATTTTTTCAAGATTTTAACAACATGTCAAACTATGTTTCTTCTCTTATCTTTTGATTTGTCTCTCCTCTTCTTTCTTTACTATCTTTTTATTGTTCACAGATGTCCAAATAGACCTTCTCCCCTGACTGACTCACCTCTTTGGGCACCACTGGATCCCATTGACTCATTCAACAGAATTAGGTCTATGTATCAGGTGCAATCACATAAAATTATTATTATTGTTTTAGGTCAATGAAGCTACATGCACTTACACTAGAGGATATCAACAAAAGTTTTATAGAAAAATCAAGCCTGGCCTTCAGAAAGACCTTGTATAGCCAGAGAGTTGCCCCATGGAATTATCCATTAAAGTGCCACCAAAGCACCTCACGTTTCTGCGTATAAAAAGAGTTGAATAAATGGACTGCCCATAACCTGTGTAAAAATTAGCCACCACGCACAAAAAAATGAGTTGATTCATCAAGAGGAAAGCAAATTTCAAGCATGTAAATCCCACAGAAATTACCTGGCTGTGCTAGTTGGAAATCCAGATATGTTATGGTAGGTGGGGTTTGGCGGTTGGGAATGGGTGTGGAGGTTAGAGTTTGTAGAAGCGCCTAGCTACAGAGTGCAGCTCTGTAGCCACGGCGCGTATGCTCAAGGGTATTAGGTTTAAAAAATATATATATCAAATATAATCCATACATAGTAAGCCTACAATCCACAAACAAATTAAATTTAAACTTAAATTAGGATTAAACAAATCTTCAGGAGTCTCGAACATGTGCTGAAAAACAATCTTCAGGAGTCTCAAACCTGAGCTGATGAACACGATAACAAATTTGTCCCTAGTGTCCATCACGTACAAACCACTTCTACATGAGTAGTTGCAGTTATAAAGAATTTAGTATGCACTATTACTCTTCCCTGATTATATTATGCCGGGGCACTGAGCATCCCGGGCTGAGCATGCGTGATGATCAGCGGTGAAACTCAAACTTGACCCAGCATTCGCTCTGTAACAGGTTGGAATGTGACCTATAGTATATAGAATTGTACATAAACATGGTAAAGCAGAGTATTACAGTGGCACCTTACCGAAAAGCTACTTGGGAAAGGCGAAATAATTCTAAATCGAGAATGCTACGTCATGAATTCATAATTTTTTCACAAAATGGACCATTAAAACCATACAAGAATTCTGATTCACAAAACAACGACTGAAATTCATACTTACATACAATATATCTACATATATGCGCGGTCGTATTCAATGGGCGATCTTTTTTGACCAAGATATTTGGGGTAAAATCAATACACGATGCTACACAATACAAGGCGATTTTAACTGCTGGTGATCCAAGATAGAAATTAGTCGTGCATCACACATTGACCTACGGTGGGATCATAGCATCAAGATCTGAATTCACTCCCTCATGAACTTATCTGAATACAGCTCTAAAGCCCATGATATACTAGCAAGACGCAGCTAGCGTGTGGTTTGATTTTAGACGCTTTGAAGACGCTAACTAGACGCTAACAAGTTAAAATAATTTGAACCTTATTGCTTCGTTAGTGTCTAGCTAGACGCTAGCTGCGTCTTGCTAGTATATCATGGGCTTGAGCTGTGCCATTTCTGCCTATATATATCACATGAAACAGAGATTGTTGGTGATTGGATCGTTTGAGCATCTTGGACCATGTGCCAATTATAGGAATGGGTCTAGATATAATTAGGCGTACCTTTTGCAAATAGCGGGATATAAGGAGAAAGCTTGAAAGTCTGCAGGTGTCTTTGATTAGGTATTAGAACACACTAACTTCATGAAACTAGAAATAGAATCCCTAATTAATTGCAGGAAATCGGTGCAATTAATAATTAGAAACAAATTTTACAACCCAGGTAGTAATTTAGGTTAGAGTGTCCATGTTAAGAGTTGCACATCTTTTAGTTGTTATGAAATTGGGTTCTCATGAGTTCAGATTCAGATTCAGATTCATTTATTCCAATATCAAAAACATGTATCATAAACAGTTTACATAACAAACAAACATGATAAAAAACAATGATTTTGCGGACATAATCAAAAGACCAAAAAGATCTGAAGCGATTATGCCCAAAGAACAAAACTTAAACAAAATAACAAACATCATTTTAAAACATCAGAAACATAAAATTACACAAGACAATGCCCAATTATAAAATGTGATATAATGAAGATGATTTCAAAGATAATTTAATTTCAATTACAACGGAGAATGTCCAAATCTTCAACTAATACGTTGAGAGAAATTTTGATTTCAATTTGTTTTTAAAAGTTTTGACAGTTTTGGATTGCTTTATGGTTTTGTCTAGGGAGTTCCAAAGAGAAGGTCCACAATTCCGAATAGCCTTGTTCGAAAATGCTTTCTTTGTCTTATTTATTACATAATCTTGGGCATTTCTTGTTGCATAATTATGATTCTCAATGTGCTTAGAAAAGTACAGATTGAATATACTTGGTAGATCATCTGTATGATGTTTAAACATAAACTTTCCAAGATTTAATCGATAAGTATCAAAATCATTGAGATTATCGTAATTTGAAAACAGAGGGTCTGTGTGGCTTCTGTAATGACTGTTTGATATAGTTCTCAAAGCCCACTTCCATAATTTAAGAATTTTATTCATGTACATTTTACTTGCGCTGCCCCAAATCAAAATTTCATAGTTGATATATGGTAAAACCAATGAACAATACAGTGTATATATTATATTTTTGGCAGATAATGTTTAAGTTTCGTCATCATACCAATATTTCTTGAAATTGTTTTTGTAATTGCATCAATATGATTTTTCCAAGTTAAATTTTCATCTATTGTAACTCCCAGAAATTTTGTAGAACATACTCTTTTAAGTGATTTATTATCAAGTTTCACATTTAGTGTTCTTTTTCCAGAATCTACTTCATTTGCATCAACATACTTGTTTGTATTGTGATGTGTTCCGAATACCATATAATTTGTTTTACTTGCATTCACTGACAACTTATTGGCTTTGAACCAATTACAAATTTCATTTAGTTCAGTATTAATTCTATGAATTTGTGATTCTAGATCAATGTGTGAGAAAAGAAAGAGTTGTATCATCTGCAAAAAGAACAAGTTGAAGCAGAGATGTTGAGTTTACAATATCATTAATATACAATATGAATAACAGTGGCCCGAGAATTGAGCCCTGAGGAACATCACACTTGATATATTTGTTTTCTGAATCTTCCAGTTGGTATCGTACAAATTATTTTCTACATTTTAGATAGCTGTTGAACAAATCAAGCGTGCCACCTCTGAAGCCATAATGTCCTAATTTATACAACATATGGAAATCATTTTAGTAAATATATTGCAGATACTTATGAACAAACTACAGCTTGAATTTTGCGATCAAAAAAGGGCAAAATCAGTGGACTTGTTGTGATTGCCTAGTCTGATATACAAAACACATAGGAATTAGAGCGCAATCAATATTCATTGCAAAGTACAATTCTTCTTTTTCTTTTCTTTTTTTGGTCACATTTCTCAAACATTTTTCATCTACTCAGTATACTTAATGGCATGTTTAGATCTAGACAAATAGATATGATAATCTAATAGCTGACATTTTGAAAGGATTCCACGCAAAATTTGAACTTTGATAGGTCCATAATATACTGATATGTCCGTATAGAGTCTTCCCCCACATTGCTGTTTTTTTTTAATTACCACTGCCATGCAGTATCAACCTGGTGAGATCTGTCACAAATGTACAAATTTACTTTTTTGTTTTATAATTTATGTTTGGTATGTGATCTCGATAGAAGCATGTTTAATTCATTATCCGTTTGTTGGTGTCCATTAGGCACATACATATGCTGGTCCCAATATGTTCACATCAGATTCTTATTATATTTGTTTATCACCTAATGAAGAAAGGCGTAATCTTTTCGAAAGCTACCCTAGCCTGTTTGTCTGTTCAGCTTTCAAAGTAGTTACCAAGTTGATTTGCTATTTTGTCTGTAATTTCTGTGCTATTTTTATCTTGTGTTGTTCTTGTTTTGTATTCCAACAAGTTTTTGTTGAAAACTTTTTTACTCCCAGCATAAAACTTTGCTCTTGACTTTTCAAGTATTGCACACATTGCATATCATTGACTAGACACACAGTTGTCATGCAGTTTGCCAAGTTTACCTGTAGATAGAGACACATTCCCCAAAGGTCCTGTGCCCCACGTAGCTAGTCAGTCGCTCTGGATTCCTAATTCTATTCAATTAATTTGTTCCCCCCATCAAGAAGTTCAAGATTGTTGAGTAAAGTTTAATCCAGGTATATAGAAGGAAAATAACCAGTAGGAAGCCAAGTGATTAATCTATTATGAGATGAGGTCCAACCAGGTAAGGCCAGGTTACACGAGGGCGCTGCATCAAAATGGGTAAATACTTCCAGGGGGGGGGGGGGATTCGAATAAAATTAATCCGCTCATTGACATCAAAGTGTTAATCAACCAAAGTATCTGTTTAGTTCATATAATATAAACCAATGTTTGTAAACACTAAATCCGCTGTAGTTGGATGATCAACTCCATTGTACATTTTATTCAGACTTTTTTGTTGAGAACTATTTTTTCTCTTACAGTACGTTACTGACGATATGGCGGATGGACACGTGACATAGCTAGGGAGTTTTTCAGGAATCTCCGTCTCCCCCTGAATACTTCATGAAGTGAAATGTTGGGTCATATATTTTATGTGGTTAGGTTGACAAGATACCAGTAACTTAGCAATTGCAGCACAAAATATGTGGCTGTCCACCACAAAGGAGCTGTAAAATCAGCCTCTTGTCATATTTTTACAAAGATGCATATCGTTTTATAAAAGCGACACCTCAATGAACTTCTAAGAAGCAGTCACAAGTCAATTTATGGTCAGTCAAAAGTTACCATGGAATGGAAGGTAAAACTAAGTGAAACTAGGATAAAATCTCAGATCAGGTACATATTTTACTGATGAAGTTCCATATTGATATTTTTAATGTTCCCACTCTGGTTTAGGATTTTTTTTCGAAAAAATTTTTTGTCGTTTTTTAAGCATAGATATTTTTAATCTGCCAAAAATAGGATTCTACAAAATTTCGACTTGTAATGAAGGTTGTAAACTTCGTGGCTCATGTGTGGTGGATGGGCATATTTATGCACTTCTGCTGTAGTCAGGTGGTGTTTATTTTTAGATCACATTGAAACCAATATAAATCTAAGTTGCCCAAGTGTTATCATGCACGTGACTGGCTTTGTGAACAAATGAATTTTGGTGAGTTTTTTAATTTCAAAATAAAAATAATGTCATATCCTACCCCCTCCTCTGGCTGCAGTTTGATTTTTGATCAGTTTCATATCATCATATTGGCGCATGATGTAGTTAGGTGCCTATACAAAAAAAGATGGGGAACTTTGAGGTGTTTTGGGACTCCTGATCCAAAAAAGAAAACCCAGGAAGTACAGAAAAAAAGAGGACAAAATGGAAATACAAAGCAAAATAAACAAAACATTTGGCCTGTTGCAGACAGAAAGGGCAAATGACATGCCTATCATTTCTGTCTTTTAGAAACAGATATTACTGTAATTAATGATATGGGTTGATGATACACTTCCAGGAAAGGTTGATGCTGGTTGGATTTGTTTATCCAGTTGGTATATTTTGAGAAGACCAAACTTTTAGTGCCAGTCAGTTGTATGGAGGGAGGTTCTTGGAAAAGCTGCATGGCTCATTGAGGTGATGCATCTATGCAATATTTGCTAGTGCTTGTATACTGCCTACAAGACCCAGGCGGCGGCGGACACGATTTATAGAAGATACTAGATTTAGGGATGAGTGATTTCCAAAACGTAAATTTAGGGAACAATTTACATGTATTTGAATTGGCACGGGCCAAGTACAAGAAGAAATAAAATATTAACAAAGTCTTCTTTTTACCTTTACTTCAAAAATTACAAAAGTGTTCTTATAGAAATGAGAATAATTATTTAATTTCAAATTCGCTGGGGTTCACGCGTGAACCCCACTTTTTCATAGATGTTATCATATTTTTTACCGATTAGGAAAATAATTTTAGTGATCATATGCATCTGAACCCATTGCGGCTGCGCCAGAGGTCAACGTCGGTCCGTGACCTCTGCGCCCGGTTGGCAAACACATTTTGCTCTTAATTATCTCTTCAAACTCTTTCCAAATAGCCCATATATTTTGTAAAATAATATCATTTACCTAAATATAACAGTAATTAACAGAATTTCCCCAAATTTGATTTCCAATTCCTAATAATTTTGTCTTGCGCAATATACGATTAATAAAGTCTTTAAATTCTCGTAATATTTACCAACCGACTTGGTGGGTTAGTGGGTTCGCCCTCGACTCCCGCCGCAGGATCTCAGGTTCGATTCCTGCTCAAGTACCTATTTTTTCTTCTTTCTTTTTCTTTTTATATCAATTAAATCCAATCATTTTCTTTGAGTTGTCACTTGTTATGAAACAATTCTCCTTTTTTTTCTTTTTTTTTAAATTAAAATAAGACATGAGCTACTGATAAGATTTGCTAATTTACGGTGATAACTGCATACCGTCGGGCAACCCAGTAACAGTTGCCACGACCACCCTCCTCTGACAAGACCTGCAAATATGTATCTATAAAGGCCAATTCATAGTTGGCCTCCAAACAAAATTTTTCCTACAAAACATTTGGTCGTGACGTAAAAATGACGAGTGACTCCAAACAAAATAACTTCAACACCGAGTTGAGACCAAACAAAATTTCGCGCTAGATTGCACATGTTATTGAATTGCCATATACATTGGTACAAAAGTTTGCTACCCGTTCATAGTTGAAGTCCGATAGCAAATATTTGGTGACGTCACGACCAAATGTTTGGTAGGAAAAATTTTATTTGGAGGCCGAGTATGAATTGAGCTTAAGAATAATTAAATGACATTTTGGCTGGCCCGTCTCATGCAATGTCATTGTCTCTCAGTGGAAAGAGATATGAGTAGTAATTATCTTTAGCCAAGCTTTTTTTTAAGAAAATTGGATCCGGGGGCAAGTTTCTTGAAAAAATTGCCCCCTGCTCACGGTGATTTTACCTGATCCAGGGGCAATTAACTAAGTTCTGGGGGCAATTGTTAAAAAAAATATAAACAAGTTTTCCAGAACGTAAACTTACTATACCATAATAAATGTTTCCAAATTTTACTTGCAGAACAATATCAAGGATATTTATGACATAATACCCCTTTAAGGGCCCTAGTGGCCCCTGCAGGATGAATACCTAAAGCTGCCCTTCCACCTAGAAACATTTTAGAGTGGTTGTACAGAAAAGAAAAACTAAAAAAAAAATAAAAAAACACCCAGTAATTTACATTTTTGGATTAAAAGCAAAAATAGCCCGGTTTCCCTGTTATAAAGGTTTAAAGTTTTAATTTTCTGCATATTTGAATACGAAAGTACGTTTTTAAATGGCCGGATTTGCTTAATAAAAGGTCGTTTTCGACCAATTGCAGTATGGTACAATATACAATTTAAATAATTTTATAATTTTTGGCATCTTATACATAAAAAATGGCTATGCCCCTCCCCCCACCAAGCCCCGCCCACCCATCTACCAAAAGCAACAACACCCAGTCACATTAACAAGTTCATGGTGGAATTTGACTTTTTGGGTAAGGTAATGGTCTGAACACTGGCAAGAACTAGTTAGCTCTTTTATGAGTGATGCTGCTGAAAAGTATACACAATATGGAGGCATGGCAGCCTATATGAGTTGACCTTTTCCTCTCTCTCTTCAGATACAAATCAGTGGAGAAGTACTTTGCCCTTTGGCCTTTGGCCTATTGGTTTATTTTTTTATCCATTTAAAACAATATTTTCAACTTCAAAACTATATCATCAGAGAAAGAAAACATTGAATAAAAATACAACCAATATCAAGATGATTATGATAGGGGTATGTGTGTGTATGTGTTGAGACTTTTTAAAGGGGTAAAAAAGGGTAACTTGTAGTCTTTCCGAAATGGATAAAAACGATATACAATGTATGAATCAAACCAGGAAGTAGAACATTGTGTGTTGCATGTCGCGATGTTTGCAATCAACATTAAAATTCATAGTAGCTGCGATGACGGCACAACTGGATATAAGGTGACATTACTTCTGATAAGAATTTGCAAAGATGCCTATTTATTGAAAAGGGAAGGAAGGGAAAGAAAGAAAAGAGGAGAAAGATTTAACCTTTCTTCATATGAAGATGAGTTTTGCCATAAATTCAATGGGCTTTTAGGTCTAAAAAGTACTATCTATCGGTCGATGTTTCGCAAGTTGTTATGTTTTTGCCGACCCGTGTTCTCTCAAAAGTCGCGATAATTTGCCGTTCTTTCGCGAAAATACATTGACAAACGAGGTAAAATGGGTTATCTATTCACATTATTACGTCGCTTTTTTACTTTTGAACATGTTTTATTTCTCCAAAAACATATGCATTTCCAATATTTTCTTCATTTTCTCACAGCTCATACACATTATCGTGATCGAACGGCTTGTTCCGGGGGCAATTTTACTTAAAATACTTGCGCCCTTTACTCTACTTTTCACCGTATCCGGGGGTAATAAGATGTTACACGGGCGCAAATTTGCGCTTTTGCGCCAGTTAAAAAAAAGCTTGTCTTTAGCAAATATAGTTAACTCAGATATAAAGTGAGCAAGTACTATCACAATCTTCTCAGAGATATTCTTGTGAGTCAAATAGCTATCCATGGGATGACATAGATTGTGATTGCCATCATTGGAACAAACTTATGTACAAATGTAGCATATATCACTGCTACTATTTTTATCTGTGTAACTTTATTAGAATAATATTGACTTTTTTTTTTGACTTTTTTCTGATGAGTAATGACCTCAGCCCCTCCCCCACTGGATTATGAAGCAAGCCCATAGCCCCCTTTCAGTCAAGCCTCCACCCCCCAAAAAAAATCCCTAATTGTCCACCAAAAACACCTATAAAGCACCAAAAGACATAAACGCATGTCGTTTTTTATTAAAATATTACACAAAATGCTTGAAAAACTACTGAAAACTGATTTTTTTTATATTGCTTTTCAGAAAATATTTCCTCCAAAAGGTCCACTTTTTTGACACCCCCTCCCCCCCCCCCCCTGTAAAAAAAAATCCTGGCTACAGGCCTGTTTGGAAGCTCTTAGTAGCAAAGTCTGTTAGTGAAACTCTTACAAGTCTTGATATCATAAGTAATTTTCGTATAACACTTAAACTGAAGATGCACACATGTCAGTGAACTTGACCTGGTGAACTTCCAGATGAGTCTGTACTTGTTATCATGGCTGACATGGGATGGGTTATAATTGATGCTTCACTGACAGTTCTCTAAACAAATCCACACAATTTATGTTGTAGTCACTAGGTTACAGACACTCTCCAATGATAGGCTACCTGGGGTTGGAATTGCTTTTAGATATAACCAAGAAGTGGGCTTGTTTTTCCATAGGTTTTCATTATGATTTTGCACAAAACAGCCTCCAAAATTTCTTATACCCAGTTATAAAGAATAATTTTGTAACTCACAATCTGTTGTAGTTGAACAATAGACTCCACTCAGAGCAAAGTTGTTCAAGTTTATTCAAAGAACTATTTAACTAACTATTGAAATAATGGGGACAGCTCGCTAGTCTGACAGCTCGCTTTAGCTCGCTTATCCGAAAGCTCGCAAGTCTGATGACTTGCTTGTTATAATAATAATTCCGGCATTTATATTGCGCCTTTTCTAGTGGATACAAAGCGCTGGTCATTATTATTACGCTGTAACAAGGGAATTGTCAGAACCATTTTGCCTTAACCTAGGCCATTTGTGGCCAAAGGCGCAGACCTATCAGCACTTAGGTTGTGATATTCCCCCTAAACAGCTCCCCAGTGCGCTTGGGTCGACGAGGCAAGTGAGATAAAGTGATTTGCCAAGTTTTACAACAAGTTGGCACTAGCTGTTTTTTCTCAGACTAAAGAGTCATTTTCAAGATTATATTTTCCCCATGGAATAATATATTCAGACTAATGAGTATGCTATGAGCCTTCAGACTAGAGAGCTGTCAGACTAGCAAGCAGACCCAGAGATAATAGGACAATGCCACAGAAGATTGCCTGATAAAAGGCAGTAATAAGGTAATTCCTACCCTTCCTCCCTTTCCCTGATAGGCTACTCAACTTACTTGTATTTTTGTTTAGGTGAAACTGGGAGCAGTTGAAGCTAGGTGACAAAAGCTGCGTTCATACATGAAGTTATTACCGGTCATATCTTTCTAGACATAAGTCCGAAGCAACGAAGCATTTTCCGTTAATCCACCAACGCGTGACCAACATTAGTCGGTATTAGCACTTATATCCGATGTGTTATGTCTGATATGCTTATTACCGGTAACAGTAAACCTGAAATGGTGTAGAAATTTCAAGCTGAAGTTTTGAATCTGACATTTCGATTGCCTATAAAATGCATTTCTGGCTATTTTTAAATACATCTATAGGCCTATGTATCATTTTATTCTACATATAGTCTAGGCCTATTATTTATGCGCTCTTATTTACTATAATACTAGTATGCCATAGAATTGTATTCACCAAGAACTTATACGATTTATATCAGTATCAATACATTATGTATTTCTTCCTAGCATTGCGGCAAGGTGTATTTATAAAGATGAAGATGTATTCTTTGCGAAAGAGTCAAGCTGACCTTTCAAAAGGTCGCAGTTATATCAGACAACAGTTTACCCGTATTTCTTATTACCGGTAACAACTTTATTACCAGACTTATGTCTGCTCTTCTTCTGATATAAATCGTCGGATATAAGTATCGCTATACCCAATAGAGTTATATCCGACGATCATTCTCACTTTATGTCCGATGCTATTACTGACACAAGTTATGACCGGTCACAATTAACTTATGTCCGATCGTGTAAACGCGACTAAAAAACCTGTTCCACTTGGATGCCATCTCAAGTTTATAGCAAGTGCAATGGTAAATATAAATACACAATCTGGTTGGGACAGGATTGCTACTTGAACTTGCCGGGAACTTGGCTACCAATATGGCTTTGTGCCATGTCACGGGAAAGTATCGCGGTTTTTGTGTTTGTTATGGCGGCTTCAATATTGCTGATGATTTATTATTCCTAGGTCCTCTTAATTTATCATGCTGCAGAATTCAATGACAAGTTTTTCTACTATTTTGAAATGTATTTTCTCATATGGTGTGTAATTATTGCTTTGAATTCAAACCAAACGCTTTGCTTAAATGTATAGAGAATCATTAAATATATATCACTATCATCATTAAAATATGTTAACACATGTTGTTATTTCAATCACTCAAATTAGATAACAGAATCCTCACCCTCCTCCTCTTGTTCTTCTTCTTCTTCTTCTTTCTCTTCTTCTTTTTTTGTTTAAAACGTGTGACAAGAGTCCAGTACTTGTAAGCAACTCTTGTTCTTGCTGGTAGTGGTATTTATGTATCTTGTTTTTAAAGACATAGTTTCTACAAATGTGCAAATTTCATGAAGCTGTAACCTAAGCAAGGGCATTACTCAAACCCACGTCTTGAACTCCCATTTAGAACGTCATCAATGAGTTCACAAAACTGAAACAAAAAAGGAAATAAAAGAAGATATATTTGCCTAAGAGTTACATTTTTTTATCCTAAGTAACATTACAGACATTTCTGCCATGCTTTACAATCAATGTGAAAACCACAGGTAAATGATGGTAATACTGCTTCCACTACTGCACCTCTTGCACGAGTACTCTGTCCGTAAATCACAAGTCATAAAATTGTCTTTAAAGTGTCTATCACTGTGATGCGCCACACACATCGTTGGTAAAATTGGTATTTTAAAGTTTCCCAGGATCCGGGGAGGGGTACTTAGTACAAAATAGATTACGGGGATGTGCCGCAAACTTCGGTAGTAAAATCAGGCTGTCTGGTATGTCATGGGTCTTTTTTCTTTGCAAAATGTGGTATTATGATGGGTCTGTTTCTCAAAATGTTCTGTTGGCACAAACTTTTGCAAAAACTTTCAATTTTTGTATAAATTTGACTCAAAATTTGGACATTTGTATCCTTTTGGATGATTTTTGCGCATTATAAGAACGCTTAATTATTATTATTATGGAAGGGTCCCTTTTTTCTTAATTTGGTATATACATGGGTGGTACTTAATATTTTCCAGTGGCACACACCTACCAAAATCAAATTTGAGTACATTTTTCATGGTTTAGTGGAAGGTGAGTTCTTTTGCAGTATGGACGGTCCTCTGATTGACATTGGTATAAAGGTTTTCACCTCAGCTGGTGATTGTCTGGTGTCAACTCACAGCAAATGAAGATGTGCCATTTAGTAGAGCTAGGAAGGTTTAAGGAGTAAAGGGAAAGGGGACATGCAGCATCCTTCACTAATGGACTTCATGGAAACAATGTGACTCAAGCATACATTACTTCTACTGTTGTTAAACAACCACAGGGCTTTCCTAAAATGCAATGTAGTAGCAATGGGTTATAATATTTCGTAAGGTTAGTTAAATCAACTATCGACAGCTAGGCCAAAGCTGTGTCAAATTTTGCTACCCATGGGGTGACCCAGATTGTAATGGGCATCATTTGAAGACAATTATGTAACATATATCATCCAGACTATTTCTGTCTTTTATAACTTTATTAAAATAATATTTTTCTCCGTAGGAGATGATACAAACCTAATTTTAGGAATAAACTGTAGATAATTGCCTGGAAATGATTTGAAAATGACCTTTCGTTGAAATTTAATCTCCAAATAGTTTATACCAATATTAAATATCATGTTAGTTTGAAAATGAATCCCTTTGAGCACTACTAGCAGTCAAGTTACAGTAAGGCACTTGCTTTTGGTGCAGCGTGTTCCAAGTTCAAATCCTGTCGGTGCCAAAGTTGTGTATGCTTTAAATTCCTTTGGGTAAGGAATGAATATAGTGTGATCAGAATTTACAAAAATGGGGAGGGTAGAACAGGGGCAAATGAAACAGCTGGGGAGGGGAAAACATTTTCAAATAGTCAAAAACGATAGGAAAAACGATGACATGTTTGTAATACAAGCATAGTTACTACAAGAATTTGTATAGCAACTTTGCCAATTTAAGCTAAGAATTGTTGTAAAAATCTTGAAGTAAACCCTGGTTGTTGTTGTTGTTGTTGTTGTTGTTGTTTTTGTAATAACCTTAGAAATACAGGTTGCATCTTGTCAGTGGTGGAAATGAAATTGTATTAGTTAATTGTGTTGTTTTTTTAACATTTTTAGCATAAATTGGCCAAAAAAAATTGATGCTATTAATTTGTTTACCTAAAATGGTAACTAGTGACCTGAACATGCCCAATTTTAAGTTTGAATTTGACAAGTGACAGTTGAAAAAAATCAGCAATGTTTTAGCTGGGACCATAAAACCTACGAAGGTTTTATGGTCCCAGGTTTTAGTACTTAATTTTTATTCTTAACACCAAATTTCATTGAAAATTATTTTCAGAGAGCTTGTTATCTGTTTTTGATGGGAACATTTTCTTGG
>JXSR01S022625.1:9577-19997 GCA_000969725.1 Ophiothrix spiculata
CCCCCCCCCCCCGGACGGTCAAAGCTGGTTACGCCCCTGTGCATGAGGCCCCTATTGACCAAGTGAATGTGACAGCAATCAAAATTCACCACAAGTTCATTTTTTGCCATATTTTTTGAGCAAGACAGAATGCAAATTTATAAACCGAATTTATACAGGACAGAGACATTATTATTGCATGTTTGTGGAAAGAAATTATGCAGTCACAAGTCAAAATTTAACCAATGTTTGCTTTACAAAAACAGTGTACAACCAAAAGCACTAAATTTATTTAGATACAGCTCAGATAATAAAGATTCCTCCCCCGCATACTCACTGTATGCACGACACGCTTTAGAAAGGGTGGATCTAGAAAAATCCAACAATTGTCAAAAGGGTGGGGTTCAAATAATTTTCCGTATGAAGGATGCCTTGATTAAATGGGTGGGTCTGAAATAAAAAGGGTGGGTTGCTTACCCTGTGACTAGTATTGAAATTACACTTGTATGTTGAGAAAATCTGAGAATCAGAATGAGCATTAATCATAGTGATATAAGACTTATTGTTGCCATTTACATTTTCCACATTGCTGAGCTAGGCTTAATCAATATTAATGAACCAAAGTGGGATGAATTCAAAATTCAGCATCCCCATCAGTATGAAAAACTTGTCAAGTTTCTAAAAAGGGTGGGTTTGGAGAATATTCAGTATAAAGGGTGTTTGGATAAAAAGGGTGGGGTCAAAATAAAAAGGGTGGGGTTCAAACCCCACTGCATACAGTGATACTCTTAGATTTTACCTTCTGATTGGCTGGGTTACGCCTGCAGAGTGGAGTATTGGGATTGCATGTATACTATGTTTTTTAAATGATTACAGTTATACAATTATAACAACAAAAGGATTATCCTGGATCCTAGTATAATGTGTAGGTTCTCTTTATGGTACTTGCAGAATCCCTTCGTCCACAGATGAGAAGGTTAACCAACTTACAGACTCTGATTCTCAACAACAATCAAATACTTCACGCACAACTCAGGTAAGTTCCTCTTTAATTTAGCGGAGTCAAAATGGAGAGGGGACTGGTCAATCATGTGAATGTAAGGACGTTGTATCTGCAGTAGCTGCCATTTGTTATAAATTTGTATTGCACATTGATATAATTTCCAGTCTTGGGTTAATGACCATTGAAATGGTTCTTCAGGTGATGGTGTCACCTAAAGAACCATATCAACAGCCACTAACAAATGGCAGGGGATTTTGTGGGACTTTTCACATTCTAATTGCATTGTGTTAAATAAATATAACTTATGGCAGCAATTGCAGATACAACTTATTGCACTCACATGATGATTTGTGTAAATGCAAGAAAGTCATATGTGCAATAGCTGCCCTGTTTTGTTTTGTTTTTAATTTGCATTTCTCAAGAGTTTGTTGTCCAGCCTTTGGTCAGTTATCTTGAAATGGTTTTCTAGGTGAAAGTCACCTGAAAAGTAATTCTAAATATATGGAAGAAATATTTTGCTGATTTTGCATTCTGAAGATGGGATGTTATCATAAATATATGACAATATGTGACACGTTACAGCAAAAGGTACCTTGAATCGGAGCTACAAGAGTCTGATTTACAAACTGTTAAGAACCAATCAATAATCAATATTTGAAGAGAGGGTATTAAATTAAAGTCACCGTTTCGGTTAGGCCAAATTAAATTAATAGTTTGTCTCAAAGCTCCCGCGCGCATTAGTTTTATTGTGCGGGTTAGTTTCCCTCAAAATCAGAAGGAAAAAAATTAACCTTTTTTAATTTTTTTTCACCAAAACTGTGAAAAAACACATAACAACAATGGTTAATTAAAATTATTTGGTCTTTATTCTGTTTTTGAGTTCTAAAAGGTCATTATGAAAATATATGAGGGGGAACATATGGAACTCTTGTAGAATAGCACTCAGGATTTCTGTCACACAAGAAAAAAAAATCTAAAAAAAAAAACCCTTAACAAAATTGCATTTCGTATTAGTTTTTCAAGAGTAAAAGAGCTTTGAGACAAACTATTACTTTTTATTTAGCCTTACTGGGTGAAATAACAATGGAATGAAGGTAAGAGATGCTTAGTTTATTGCCCTCTCTCATTTGTTAATCAGACACTTGTAGCTCCGACTTATGACACCTTTTGCTGTAACACATCACATATATGACACTGTCAGAAGTATGACTTTCTTGCAACCATTTGGTGAAATGAAATGAAACTTTTTTAAATATCAAGTTGGAAAACACACTAATTGAGGCAAAATGTGTCAATGTAATGCTGAACAAGTATAACAGCTAATAACATATGAAGAAAAAAAATCTAGAGGTTTTTTCTACGCAAAAATTTCAATCAAAATTATATGAGAAAATACTTAACAACTGCTAAATTTTGCACCTTTGAAGTGAATCAACTGAAAATTTTTTAATTATGTAATTGGGTACTTCTTTTAAATTAAAGGTCGTATAGTAGTAATGCAACTAGTCGAAGTCAGAAATGTACTTAAATTGATTTAATATTGGTACAAATCTTAACTTAGGGGTTTTCAAATGAGTGATTAACACTTACACCTTGTTAACAACCTCTCCCATTTTAAGGAAGGATGTAAAAGTCATTATTTGGCTTTACTTATTTGATTTTGTTCATGTTGCATTTATAAATTAGTGTTTTTTATATTACAGATGAATTTTACCATGTGTACTTATTTTGTTTTATGTATTCTTAATTATTGATTTATTTGGCATATAGTGGATACATGTAGCATTTGTTTTCACTCCTGCTCATAATTTATACATTGTGCAACTGTGTATGTACCAGTATTTATTTACGTTTCTAGGGATAGGAGAGCACTTTTGTGGTTGGGCTAATCAGCCCATTCTTTCTATCCTGAATTACTTGCCTTCTAGTTTTAGTTAATGTCATTTTTTGTACTAAAGTATATTGTTAGTCAATGTGTAAAGTAATAGTTGTCATGTTCTTGATTTGTATTTTTCATGTTTTGAAGTGCAAGAAATTCCAATAAATATTATCTTATCTTATTATCTTATCTAACCCTAGCCAATAGTAAGAACTGATATGTTATATGTATGGCTAAACATAAACAGAGAACACATGCAATGAGGCTCAACTTATTTGTTTGAGATGCAATAATAGTTTTGGAGTTGAAATTTAAACTGATATTTATAAGAATTTAAGAAAGTCCTGAACATTTCTAATCCATAAAAATCTCACTTTTATCAGAAAACAATTCAACATATTTATTTTGCCCTAAAATAAATATACCAACTTTATGCAAAGTTTTGATGAATGGTTACATATACCTATAGCTCCCCAAGGCCTCTTTTATTTACCTTTCCTATTTTCGTTTCTCTTCAGGCAGCTAACAGCCTTGACACAACTGACAACCCTTCACCTACGCAACACACAAAGGAATCTCAACAATATCCCACCACAGCTAGACATGCTAACCCAGCTAGCGGACGTAGATTTATCTCACAATGATCTGACAAGAGTGCCAGAAGCTTTCTATAGACTTGGTTCCCTCAAAAGACTCAATCTCAGCAGTAACTGTATTACAGAATTGGCATCTGTTATTGGTAGGTACCCCCCTCCCTGGCTAGACATGCTAGTGGACGTAGATTGTCTAATAATGACCTGACAAGAGTACCAGAAGCTTTCTATAGACTTGCTTCCCTCAAAATCTCAGTTGTAATTGTATTACAGAATTGGCATCTGTGATTGGCAAGGGTTTAGCCATAGAGCCGTCCAACCTTCATTTGGACGGCTGATAACGAAAATGGATGCCCTGTAAAATGCAAAAGCCGCCCAAAAAGTCGTCCAAAAATTTGTTTTATCATATGAAATTCAATGTTGAATGTTAGAATTTATCTTCAATAATCATCACCATCACAAAATCTGATCAATTTATGTACTTTGTGGACTTCAAAATGGGCTTTATACCGCGTTGTGTCTTCGTTCGTTTGCCGGAAGATCGCCATGTTGGTATAACTTAATCATCGTCATCTTTGTCAAGTATGAATATTAATCATGCTGATGTCACGATGTCTTGATTGAAGTCGGCCTGTTCGCCCGGCCGCGAATTTGGACACTTGGTGATTGGTAGGTACCCCTCCGTGGCTAGACATGCAAGAGGACATATATTTTCTAATTATGACCTGACAAGAGTACCAGAAGCTTTCTATAGACTTGCTTCCCTCAAACAGGGCAGGGATGTGAGAGTTCCTCTTTTCAGCTGATTTCCTCATTTTTTGAAATTTCATGGGCTAAAATTTTAGCTTTTTCATTCATTTTCAGCCCATTTTTGACCTTTAACCCCAACTTGATGACGCTTTTCCTCGTTTTTGTCAACTTGCCTCTCACACCCCTGCTCAAAAGACTCAATCTCAGCAGTAGTTGTATTACAGAATTGGCATCTGTGATTGGTAGGTACCCCTCCTTGGCTAGACATGCTGGAGGACGTAGATTGTCTAATAATGACCTGACAAGAGTACCAGAAGCTTTCTATAGACTTGGCTCCCTCAAAAGACTCATTCTCAGCAGTAACTGTATTACAGAATTGGCATCTGTGATTGGTAGGTACCCCCGTCCCTGGCTAGACATGCGTGAGGACATAGATTGTCTAATAGTGACCTGACAAGAATACCAGAAGCTTTCTATAGACTTGGTTCCATCAAAAGACTCAATCTTAGTAGTAATTGTATTACAGAATTGGCATCGGTGATTGATAGGTACCCCTCCCTGGTTAGACATGTGTGATGACATATATTGTCTAAAAATGATCTGACAAGAGTACCAGAAGCTTTCTATAGACTTGCTTCCCTCAAAAGAATCAATCTTAGTAGTAATTGTATTACAGAATTGGCATCTGTGATTGGTAGGTACCCCCGCCCCTGGTTGGACATGGGTGAGGACATATATTGTCTAAAAATGATCTGACAAGAGTACCAGAAGCTTTCTATAGACTTGCTTCCCTCAAACAGGGCAGGGATATGAGAGTTCCTCTTTTCAGCTGATTTCCTTGTTTTTGAAATTTCATGGGCTAAGATTTTAGCTTCTTTATTCATTTTCAGCCCATTTTTGACCTTCAACCCCAACTTTATGACGCTTTTCCTCGTTTTTGTCAACTGGCCTCTCACACCCCTGCTCAAAAGACTCAATCTCAGCAGTAACTGTATTACAGAATTGGCATCGGTGATTGGTAGGTATATCCCCTTTGCTGAACCTCTTGCTCCTCCCAGTATACCTTTTCTACACTGGTACCCTTGATGCCGATGCTTCACTGTGGCTCAGACTGCCCCCTATCGCAGGTAACCACTGATCATAATCAATCCAAATTTTGACCAGTAGAATACACACATTGGCTGCTCACTCACCCTATCTAACTACACGGCAATTGTTTGTGACTAGAAGGCTTAGATGAAGAGGTTGACAAAATGGCGATACTTACACGCGTGACCTCTGTATGATGCGCCGGAGACCAGTGTATACACCTTCTTGATTCTTGCTGTCCTGACACCTAAAGATTATACTGTTTCAAGCCTCTGTGTGAAAAAACACCCTGTATTTATTTCCAAGCATGATATCCATCTCTGAATAGACCTTTTCAAAATCCATTCGTAAATCTCCGGAACGTCGATCACATGGCCGTTTTATCAACCAACCACGTATGAGCTCATTAGCATATAAGTTTTTGTAAACAAAATTTTCCAAAAAATTCTCTCGCATTTGCAGTGCAATAAAAGTGAAAAATAATTCTGAACAACAGACAGAAAGAGTGAAATTTTCATTTGAAATTGTCAGATTAAGTTTACTATTGCCAGTCAACTCTGAGCGCATCACACCAAAAGTGACTCTTTAGTGCTAACCCTAATTACAAGTTTGAATTCGTACGCAACCATTTAACAAGAACGCGAACTTTACATTCTGATTATTGTGTTGAAGAGTCACTTTTCATGTCGGCAATTGCCAGAAAGTGTAAAATCAGGTTCGGAAAGTTGTGTTTTGAAAAGGTCTATTATTTACACAAGTGCCACCACCTCAATGTTTCTGATCATGTTTTTTATCAACTTGACAAGTTTTAAATGGTATAACTAGAGCAGATTTTGAATACATGAATTTAAACCTTTAAAGAGGTTTCCCCCTACAGATATTTTTACAAACTTTAAAAAACTCTAGATTGGCATGACAAGTAACAAACTAAAAATGCTACCAGTGTCAATGTGTAATTCGTTTTTCATTAAGTTTCTAGACAAACTTGCAAACACTTAACATAACTATATATATAGCAACAAACTACAATAACTGACAGTATTGTGTAAATTTTATTTTTTCTTTAGATACCTGGACAAACTTAGAAACACTCAATGTGGCTCGCAACAAACTCAAAATGCTCCCAGCAGCCCTGTGTAAATTGGTTAGTCTCAAGCGCCTGCATCTCAGCAGCAACCAGATTGACTTTGATGGTATACCAACCGGCATTGGCAAACTTGTCAGCTTGGAGCATTTTGTGGCCACAGATAATTTGCTGGAGTCTATACCGGAAGGCCTGTGCAGGTAGGTTACATCTATGTATTTTTTAATAGTTCTAATGGTATTTGAGGTTATCTGTTATGGTTAAGCTTAAGAAGCCTGTTAAAGGTGTAGGTTCCTATTTTAGGATGTGTATAATTTACTTTTAACTGATTGACCTTGACCTCTGAAAAACATTGATTAAGGTTTCAACCTTAGCTTGTGTCTTGTTTTGTCCTGAGAGGCAAAAAAAAGTATGCAATCCTGGGGATGAGGCTGTTATGTAAATACAAAAGAAATGGAAAATAGGTATACCAATTAATTTTACATTTTGTGCTATATCTCCAAAACGATAAAGAATTTTGAGGTGAAATTTTGGATTCATAATCAGAAAAATATGGGCTTTCATTTGACATCAAAAAATGTACTACTTCCGGTTGAGCCCTTGGGGGATGAGAATGTGATCGGAACCTACACCTTTAAGGCTTATATTTTGACTTTCTTTTTTGGCTTATAAGTCTAAAAATAGTAAGTTACAGTAAAGAAAAGTATACATTTCTAGAAAGGAAATTTTACAATGAATCTGCTTATGCTATTGGTTTGGTTCAAAAGTGACCATATTTGAAAAAAAATAGCAAAAAAACAGTGATTTTGCTTAAACATTTTTCGGGAAAAGTAACTAAAAAAATTGTTTCTGCCATTTTATCACATTGCATTATTTGGAAACTTCACAAAATTATCTAGGATCGCTTTTTTTATTTTTTCAAATAAAGCCGGAATTTTCGAAATATAATGAAAACCATGTTAAATGTGCCGTTTCGACATTTATCTGCATCAATTTTGATAGAAACTAATGAATATCTTTGATTTTAGGGCCTTAAATTAAAAAATGAGAAACGCGATCCTAGATTTTGATATACTGTACATAATGGTTGAAAAAGCTTTCCTTGTACTTTTTAGTTTTTTTAGTTACTTTTCCTGAAAAAAAGTTTTTTCATCAAAACTGAAAAGGAGAAATCCCATGTTTAATGAAGAAATCGCACATTTTGACCTAAAACCCATGAATTTTGAGGTCTAAACTTTGGGTATTGGACATGAAAACTTATTATGTAATTGATATTATTGGCAAGTATTGTGCTCAACTTGCAGATCCAATTTTCAGCTCCTTATTTTGTAAATATTGAAAGAAATCTAAAATACCAATGTTCAATTATTTGGTCTTTGTTTACAACATTGACAAGTTTATTGCGGGATTTTTACAAATGTGCTCATGCAAGAACATAACGCAACGCGTTCACCCGCGCACGCAGTACTTGTTTTTTTACTGTAAAATGTCAAAATAATATTTTAATTTTACCTATAAATAAGTTGAAAAGTTATGTTTTGTAGTATTTTATTGTCTGTAATAAAAGGTAACATGCTGATGTATCAGAAAATGCAGAAAAACTAAATTCTGCTCTAGAACAAACGGCCGGGATTAACAGGCCCCTTAAGCAACACACTTATGCAAATTTTGTGTTCTCAATCAATAAGGAAGATGAAATCAACCAACCGCAAGCGAGCTCTGTATTCTTCTAAGACCATCACAAATATTCATCATGCATCTTTTAAGTGTGCTTTGATTTACCCAGCCTGCTTTAATACTCGAACAGTGTGCCAAAGTAAAACAGACTCAAAAGGCATGGATAGGCATGAGTTGCCACAAAGTATGACTCAGCTTCGGGAAAATCTGAATACTTCTTATTTTGTCTCCATGCCAGAGTAAAAAAGGTGCAGAGTCTGCTATCTCCTCTCTTACTGTAAAACACTTTTATTTCACGGGGACTTTATGTACCAAATTCGCAATAAGTGACATATTCGCAAGTATTAAATTTCACGAATTTGAAATTTTGTCATGATCATACAAGTATGTCTTCCGAATTCGGGAGGCCAAATATTATCTTCCAGTCTTCTGAGTTCCTGTCAAAATATTACTAAAATACCTTGAAAGTCTGCATGAAAATGGCTCCACGCATGATGTTTTAAACAATTGTAAAAGTAAGCAGTCATATCCCAGAAATAAATCGAAAAATTTTACGAACAAACAAACCCAATTAACACTACATAGATTGCCGACCGCAAGACTTGTATGTTTCTTTACATCAACATCCAGGTACTTGGATCATTCCATTTGCAACATGAAGATAGGGGTGAGGTTTAATACATCGATTTTTAATAGAAACAAATAATACAAGAGCTGACATGCCATTTCTTAAAAAACAAAACATGGACAATATTTTTGCGAGGATTTAATTTTGCGAATTATTTTCCCTCATGAAATTAGATACCTCGCGAAATTAACATGTTTTACAGTAACCGTAACTGTACAAATCATCAAAAAAATCACAATCCACATATTTAGGAAAATCACCTAAGTCCAAATACGTCATAGACGGGAGTTAGCAATGGTCCCAAAATCGCTGCCATGGCAGCACGTGCTCGATGGCTTGACATAGTGATAGTTGGGTTTGGATGCGAGAGGTCCCAGGTTCGAACCCAGGTGGAAACCAGTCATTTTTAACTTGCTGATTTCTGAGGAGAAGTGCTCAGTTTGGTTAGGGTTAATCTATTATTTATTAGTTTTAAAATAAACATGATTGTATAAAGTATTCTTAGATCAATCTTACGACTGAAATTATGAATTTCTCTTTTGTGCAGATGTCCCAAGATCAAGCGACTGATTTTGACCAAGAACAAACTGCTAACTCTTCCTGAAGCTATCCACTTCATCACAGATCTAGAGGTAAGGAATCAGGCTCTGTAACGAGATCCATAGCATATCCCTTGTACTCTACAACTTTGTAAACTGGTGGTTTTGTATTGTGTAAGAGACTAGTAGTGATTGATGAGGATTGATTAAGACCTAGTTACTGCGTATTAATACTTTACACAAATTCTTCATGATTGTGGTATTATATGGGGTTGTTGATAACACACAGACAAACACTGAATATTTTCATTTGAATATTTAGCCAGATTTGGTACATTGTTATGATTCAAGAAATACAAACTAATTTACTTCCCTGTACGGTCATATTGGTTTATTTGCGTTAATGGGCTGCTTGTTGCCTACTTCATGGTTTACAAAGTATATGTTCTTACTCATCATCACCATCAGTTGCCTGCTTAGCCCATGATTGCACATTTGTGACTTGCTCCGACATAACCCGGACAAAGTCGCCAGAACACTTAAGGAGATATAGCCCAATAAACTTGTCACAAATCAATAGAAAATAAAGGAATTTTCAACCTAAATATCACTTTTTGACATACAAAACATTGAGCGATCCTGGAGTGTGATATATCATTGGAAAGCTTATAATTTTGCCATTTTAAATTTGGTAAAATTTGAAAAAGGGATTCGTGCGACTTTGTCCGGGTTTCGACAGAGCAGGTCACATTTTTAGTTTCGAGCCAGGTCAAACATCAAAAGCCTTTTATTGTAATATGCTTGTATGTTTGCAATGATGTTATTGCAATTTTATTGACAAAGACTGAAAATAAAAGATCCAGATACAATTTGCCAGTCATTGTGGTGTCACATTTATGGGTGTATGATTATAATTTTGTATTTCATTTATTTCATTTCATTTTTTTATTTGTTTCATCTCACCATACACAAGGAAATACACATTGGTCATTACGATAAATACATTGTTTAATTGGGTATATTAATATACATGCTTCTATAATATAAGACAATACACACTGAGGTATGAGAGACATGAATGCTTCCAAAAATGCTAGGCGTGTTGGTGGAGGCACCCAGTTTACAAAATAAGAATTATATATGATATAATTGGATTAATACTGCAAGTTACATACGTTGAGATAGACAACAGCTTGATA
>JXSR01S022625.1:100169-112615 GCA_000969725.1 Ophiothrix spiculata
TTTTTTTTTCTTACATCAAGAGAAAAAAAAGGGAACAAATTTGGCCGCGAAGTGGCCGGGAAAAAAACAGTCACCTAAAAACGTAATAAAAAACAGATTTCCGCGTGCACATGTATAGCCTTTTTGACTAAAAAGACAAAACAAACGCGTAGCACTTAGGGTTTTGGGCCTAAGGAACCTGAGACAGAGTTCTTTTTTTTTTTTGGCCTAACTAAACTAAACATCCATGACCTGTTGTGCCAAAGATACTCGATTTGGCTTGTTGTACATGTATGACCCCTCGATACCAGCCATGTAGCCAGGTTGGGGCAAAGGGAAGGGGACAGACCAAAAAGTCTGACTGCATAGTGTAGAACACATGTGATGGCTCACCCCGAAAGGGGGACTTTGCAGATGATATCAATTTTGATTTTATCACTTCATCTGTTAGAGCATTTTCTAAGGTTTAAAGTGACACCTTACTTGTTGAACGATCAAATTTTACAACATAAAATCTGCTGGAAATTCTTATTATTTTCTTTATTTTTTGCTGCCTATTTTCATCAGTTTCTTGGAAAGTGTTCTGTCGCAAAGTCCCCCTTTTCGGGATGAGTCAGCACATATTAAATAAACTCTGTGCCATAATTTCTTACCAATGATTTTTACATATGTGTAGATGAATGAAATTGATGTTTATCATATATTTATTGGCACACCAACAGAGTCTCATCGATTTGAAGTCGGAATGTATCAAATTCCCTGACCAGCGACACCGATTTGCAAAAAACGGATGATTTAAAAACAATCACTCTGAACTCAATTCTTGCTAATTCCTTAACGACACACTCGGGGTGAAACCACAACCACCATGACTGCACACCGCAAGTAGCCGGGATCAATAATACTAGGATTCGCTCCACAGCGCGGGCTATTCATTTCATCGTGGCGCCACGCGGTAGCATTATTGACCAGTTGGATACCGTTTTAACAGTTACCACCGGCTCTGTACTCATTTGAACTGATAATGGTTCTGCGCGTGTAATTGATCAATTTACATGTACAACAATTGAATTCAGAGGTAAATTTTCAAAAATAAAATCATCCGTTCTTTGCAAATCGGTATCGCATGTCAAAGAACTTAATAAATTCTGACTACAAATCGATGAGACTTGATTTGTGTACAAAAAATTATCAAGAAAAAGTTCATCTTCAGGTGTGTCGAAATCATGGGTAGGAACTTATGGCGCGGAGTTTATATCTCCTCATAGCCAAAAAATATGTACATTGCAACCTTGAGTAGTTTATTATTTTGTAGTATTTTGGTACTTTATGTAGGAACTTATATATTTGATAACTATTATATATAATAAATTATTAGTATGTATTCAAAAATGTTTTTATAAAATATCATTGACGGAATTTGCTGAGAATTATTTCAGATTCAATGGGGAATGAAGAGCAGAAACTTCTGAATTTTAAAGGTATTTAATTTCATGAGAACTCATGATTTGTGAAATCAAATCCTCTTGAAATTAAAGCAATACTATAAAGTGTTAAAAATGAATCGCCCCCTGTCACCCATGACTTTTGATTTTTTGGGCGTATTGAGTTTCTTTTTGGTAGATATGAATACCCTCCAAACGATTTTGCTCAAAGATGCTTGCTTTTTCTGTTATGGCCATTTGTTGAATTAAATTCGGGATCCCGAATTTAATTCCACATGCATTAGTATAGGAAAGCATGCATGTGCTTTTTATCCATTTTTTGGTGGCAAAACAATTTTTTTCACAAAATACACTTGAAAACGCTTTTAGATAGTCACATTCCTCCATTTTATGCTGTTTTTTACTATAAACCATTTTTGATCAAAATCTTATAGTATTGCTTTAAGTAGTAACACAGTAATATATAGTTATGAGTAAAATTTTGAATTTGTAAAATTCAATATTTGTGAAAGAGATGCATGGCAAATGTTAATTCGGGAAAACAAAGTAACAGCAGATTAGAGGGACTGACCTAGATTCTTCCCACTACTTTTTTGCCTACATATTTTTATATGTAGTCAGAGCTACAAGGGTCTGTTTAAAGGAGCTTGGTCCGATTTTTCAAAATTAAGTTTCCAATGCCATATGAAAGATGACAACTCAAAATATTTAAGTTTAAAATTTTGTATTTCAGAGCCGCCTATACGTTACTGTGTAAAATTAATCATGGTTACCATAATTAGACACATTTTCATGTATATCTCCAAAACGAAACACAATTCAGCCGTGAAGTTTCACATGGGCTATAAGAAAAATATGAGTAACATTTTGGGACCCAAATCTCAAAAAGTTTGAAAAAAAGTTGAGGCAATCAGACCATGCTCCTTTAACAGACTCTTAAAAACTTATCAATAATCAATATTAAGGTCAATAAACTAAAGCACCTCTTGCCTTTGTTCCATTGTTATTTCACCCAGGAACCTAAATGATGGCTTTATTTAATTATTCTCTCTTCAAATATTGATTATTAATTTGTAAACACTTGTAGCTCCAATTTTAGGTACCTTTTGCTATAGCATGTCACATATGTGATGGCTCACCCCGAAAGGGAGGACTTTGCAGATTATTTCAATTTTGAGTTTATCATTTTATCTGTTACAGCATTTTCTAAGCTTTAAAATGACACCTTATTTGTCGAAATTGATCAAGGCGATCACATTTTACAACAGAAAGTCTGCTGAAAATTCTTATTAATTTCTATATTTTTTGCTACCTGTTTTCACCAGTATCTTGAAGTGTTCTGTCGCAAAGTGCCCCTTTTCGGGGTGAGTCATCACATATGTGTCCCGCCGTGGCAAAAGGGTGCAGTTGTCGGCTCACACATGTTGCTCATTGT
The DNA here is from genome assembly GCA_000969725.1 of Ophiothrix spiculata. Classification (NCBI taxonomy): domain Eukaryota; kingdom Metazoa; phylum Echinodermata; class Ophiuroidea; order Amphilepidida; family Ophiotrichidae; genus Ophiothrix; species Ophiothrix spiculata. Next base: position 103,029 of record JXSR01S022625.1, read on the forward strand.
AGCATATCTGATGTATGGTATTTGTATACATCAGATATGGTACAATGAGGAACATGTAGGAGCCGACAACTGCACCCTTTTGCCGCGGCGGGACACATATGGCCAAAGATTTTGTTCTCTCAGTTTCATCAATTTCTGGTTGTATTTTTCAGTTTCTCCAGGATTTCAATATATGTGATGGCTCACCCCGAAATAGGGGACTTTGAAGATGATATCTATTTTGATATTTTCATTTCATCTGTTGCAACATTTTCTAAGCTTTAAAATTACACCTTACTTGTTGAAATTGATCAAGGCGATCAAATTTTACAACAGAAAATCTGCTGGAAATTCTTATTATTTTCCTTATTTTTTGCTGCCTATTTTCACCAGTATCTCGAAAAGTGTTCTGTCACAAAGTCCCCCTTTTCGGGGTGAGTCATCACATATTGTCAAGCTTTGATATATAAGTTCTTAATTCTTAAAGAAATCTTGGCTTTTATCTTAAAAATTAACTCTTATAATTGTATTATATTGAAGTGATCATGAATGTAATGAACAGTAAAATTTCTATTTGAATGTCCAAACCATATTTTTAATTAAAAAAAAAACTTGCACATTTGTTAAAGCCTCTGTCAAATATGAATAACCAAGTGTCACTGGGCATAAAACTAACAGAACAGTGTTCTTCCGTTCAAATCTTTAAGTAATATATATATGATTTCCAAGCCAAAAACTGAGTAAAGAAAAAAAATAGTTAATTTATTAGATCAGTATTTTGTTACTTACTTTTTAAATATTCTGAAATTAAACTTAAATTTGACAATTACATAATATGATTGTGTAATTCTTCCATTTTATTCAATGTTTTTCTGAAATATCTTGAAACCAAATCTCTACGGGCTGTAAGTTTATGTACTAAAATTTCAGTGTATTCTGCTTTTGTGACAAAACAAGTAAAATGTAAAACTGTACATTAAAATAAAAGAACGCAACTTCTAAAAATTATTAATTGTGTCAAGTGGTATGCTTAAACTTGTTTGTTTATCCCATAGATATAGAGGGGATTTACCAAACTATGCACCATGTATTGTTAGGCATGGGGAACAATTTGGGGTATTATTCTGATTTGGGGTGTCGTGTAGCATTGCCAAAATGTTGAAAACTCCCTTATTTTGCATGTACTGTTCATGTAATGTAGTATTTGCAGTTTTCTGCTATACACAACTCTATCTCTGCACTCGCAATTGATTCTTATGGGACTCAAATGGGCCCAATACCGACAATGCAAGCTGGATGACTGACAATGCCACTGCACCTTTACAGCATGGGCAGTCTGGTCTGGCATCTCCCCTCAATATCCATGGTATGTATCCATAATGGATAATTAGAGGTATAAATAATCAATTTTCCCACTTTCTTGCACATGTTCAATAACCACCATAATACTAGGGGCATCTACTGCACTTGATGTAACACAAATCGCGGTCTTGCGGAACAGATTTTGGTCAAAAATAGGGTCTATGGAACTGATTTTTCCCCCCATTGAGGTCTCATGAACTGCTATTCTTGGGGAGCGGAAGAGGAGGCTTGAAAAGGAGGTATTGAGGGCGGTACATACCCATACCTTCCATCAATGTACACTACCGGTCAAAAGTGATTGCGCACAAAACCTTTAACCAGCCATATCTCTAGAGCCGTTCATCATTTGCGCCATATTTTTCGAATATATTTTACATACATATACTGTAAAACAAGAAATATTTGCTAGCAATTTAATTTTGCTAATTTCGCTAATACCCCAAATTCGCAAAATTAATTTGCCGCCAATATTGATAATGTACATTTATTTCAATGGCATGCTGATGCAATAAGTGAAATTAAAATGCCGCAAAAAGCCCAAGATTCTGAAATTTGCAAAATTTTATTTCCACAAATATTTCTTGTTTTACAGTATCTAAAAACTCAACAAGAATTGCATTTACCGCATTTGAAAATATGGCGTGCTAAACATATTGTGTACTTTCTTCTGCACATAATAAATGGAGTTTAAATACACAACTGCACATTTGTTGTAAACCGTATTACCTGAAAATGTTCTTTACGGCTACACGGTGATAACGAGCATTGAATACTACAACATAGGTACATATCAAAAAGTGGGTGTGGTGTATTTGTATATGGTCCAGGAAATCGGCCATTTTTATGGTTATGGAAGATCGAATATCAGAGGAAACATAAATTACTTGTATTTGATACATTTAATACCTATAAAAAAAATGAATTTTTTCAGAGTCTTGGTCGTTTGATATACTAATTACGTTTTTGTCTGTATTTAAGGGTGCGCAAACACTTTTGACCGGAAGTGTAAGTACCCCATAGAGGCACCCATATTCTTAGTGACGGGGATAATTACTTGTCAATTTGAAATATAAGTACCTTCCCCGGGAGCATATAGCGAATAACATACATATACCGCAGCCGAAAAGTCTGCCTTTAACAAAGGAAAAAAATCAAAAAGCACTGATTATGACAAAAAAAGGTGGATATAAGATATAACATTTTGTTCTCAAATCTTCAATGCAGCATGATTCTGTATATAAGACTAACACATTGAATCATTCAACAGTGTTTGAGGTACACTTTTGTTTTTAAGAATATCAAAGAACAAGGGAATACCATGGAAATACTCAAGTTTTTACATCAGTTTTTGTTTATTTCAATCAAGTTTCATACAAATATTTTTAAAATACTGATGATATTACAAATGATGAATGGTAATACAGATAAAAATATGAAATATTGTGCATTTGCTGGTTCCAGAGAAGTAAAAAAATAATATTTACAAATATCTTACTTTTAAGCACATAATTAGCTGTTTTTGTTGTTTGTTTTTAGCTCTAAATCTTCTATAGAGATTCTCAAATAGTGTCAAAATCAACTCATCATGTATAGCTGCCATTTGCCATGAATTTTTTATTGCACACTATCTGTGATGGGGGGGACTTTGCGGATGATATCGATTTTGATTTTATCATTTCATCTGTTGCAGCATTTTCTAAGCTTTAAAATGACACCTTGCTTGTTGAAATTGATCAAGGCGATCAAATTTTACAACAGAAAATCTGCTGGAAACTCTTATTATTTTCTTTATTTTTTGCTGCTTATTTATACCCGTTTCTTGAAAAATGTTCAGTTGCAAAGTCCCCCTTTTAAGGGTTACTCATCACATATAATGCCCATTCTTGTGTCAGTGGCTCTTGTCATAGCTCTTCTTTTCAAGAGCCACTGACATGGCAGGGAAATTTTGAGGTATTTTTCACAGTCTGGTGACAAGGTGTTTAATAAATTTCTCATGTATGGCAGCCATTGCAGATACAACTTTCTTGCACTCGCATGACAAACTTCTTAGAGCGCAGCGGCAGAGATTTGGTGTGACAGATGCATCATGGACAAAAAAATCTGGATATCTCGAGGCAAAGGGGATAAAAACCCAAAACATATACGAAAAAAGGGAGAAATTATTTTTTTTACAAAGAAATTTTCTAAAAAATTTAGCCAAAATTTACAATTTTGACCAAAAAACAGCAGATTTTACAAAATGTTGTTAAACTAAAAAAAAAAATCTTCCAAAATTCAAATCAAGGATCGGTCAGGCCCAAAAAACAGGGTTCTTTTGTCGGCTTTCATACTTGCGTAGTTTTGTAGCTTTGTCGCTGCGTGACATACTTTTTTTGCAAAAACTTGCCGCTTTTGGTTGTCGTAACAGCAATGCTACATGATATTTGATGTTATCGATATCTGGAAAATTTTGCAGCACGACAAGATTTTTTAGTAGAATTGAATTCAACTTACAGAGAGACATGAGGCAGCAAGAGGGGAGCGTGGCCGAGCGGTTAGAGCATTGGACTCGTAATCGCATGAAATACATCTGTCGTAGGGTCGAGCCCCGTTCCCGGCACGTCTCCTTGTTTCATTAAGCAAGAAACTTTACTCTACTTGCTTCGTGCGGCACATAAAGCCGTTGGTCCCATCTGAATTGTTCCTGATACACTGTCGGATGTAAAAGAACATAAAGGGCTATTCGAAAAGAGTAGGGAAAACTTTCGCGGTCATGTTGACTATACCTTCAAAAGTATATAATTTCTTTCTAGAACCAGAGAGCTTCGCCTTTGACTCCAATTGGAGTGTTGCGAAGTATCTAAAAGCAGAAGCAAAGTTGCAAAGATACAAAAGTGTGAAACAAAGCAGACGACAGAGCTACAAAGCTGCAAAGCGATAATAAATGAAAGCAGCACAATTTGATCCCGATGGTGGCATAAAAATGGTGCCGAGTCTGGTCTTTCCCCTCTAAATCTATGACAATAGTAGCGTAGGGAACCAATCCCATTGTTTTGTGATACTTTCTGCTTAGGCTAAGTAAAACAATATAATTATTTCTTTTTGGTAATCCTTCCTACCCCAAAATTGATGAATTTTATCACCTTTCTAAAAAAATAAAATATTTTTTCATCACACCTATTTTCCCGCAAGATACATATCTACTTGTGATAGCAATTATTTTGAGAACTGAAGACATCTTTCATGCATGTTATTAGATCCTTAAAATGTACAGTGAGTTCAGGATCTTTTAAAAGCAACAGTATACAAATATTGAATGCCTGAGAGTGCAATAGTACAAAATATATCATGAGGTCAAATTTGGACTTTGCTATTTGGATGGATCAGTCCAAATTTAACCGAATGATATATTTGTACTATTTCACGAGCATAGGCATTCAATATTTGTTTTATATCATGATATCACACAGGTTTGTTTCATGCCGTGCAATTGAAAAAAATTATTGCACGGTTGAAATCACTGCAATCATGATATAAATATTAATGTTTTAAAAATAATAAGCTATTGTTGTTGCTCTGAAAATGTTTCACCAAAAATCATGTTAAAAAGTTTATATCAAATGTGATTTGCAAGCAATACCGTTTTTGGTTAAAATAAAATATTTTCCCTTTCGTTCTTAACTTCTTACCAATATTTTGAAAACATAATTTTTTGGTAAAATGAAACTTGTTCCCTTCCTTCCCAAAATACTCAAGATATGTTACCATAAACATATAATTTATTTTACTTGGCCTAACCAAAGTTTAACAACGGTTTTAAGTTCTATGAGAGATTGTTGCTCGTGTAACACCCCAGTTGCAACGATACAAAACGTATGTGATGACTCACCCCGAAAAGGGGAACTTTCCAACAGAACACTTTTCGAGAAACTGACCAAAATAGGCAGCAAAAAATAAAGAAAATAATAAGAATTTTCCGCAGGTTTTCTGTTGTAAAATTTGATCGCCTTGATCAATTTCAACAAGTAAGGTGTCATATTAAAACTTAGAAAATGCTGTAACGATGAAATGATAAAATCAAAATTGATATCATCTGCAAAGTCCCCCCTTTCGGGGTGAGCCATCACATATTGAGTGCAAAACAAGTAGAGCTGGCCTTGTGAAAAATATGCCCCAGGCCTAGTTGAATCGAACCCCCATACACTTTTATCCAGTCAGAGGACAGGAATCTATATGAGGTATATAAATCTATAAGGTTTACAATATATCAGTTCGACGGAACTCACAATTCGGATACGTATCTGAATTTAGATACCCCATATCAAAATTCTGATACCCGTATCTGAATTTGGATTAATAACAGCTGAAATTAAATGGGATATCAGCTTAAATGAATATTCAGCTTCGCCGCCCACCATAACGGTATGTACAAAAGTCAATAACATTATCATCATCTGTCATATAATTCTAACAAAGTTTTGGCCAAATTACTTTGCTTTTTGTGATCAGGACATGTTTCGAAGCTGTTCCACTGGAATTGCACAGATGGAAATGGCATTTTCACAGATAAATTTATCGTAGATGCAAGAAAGATTTACTACATGTACTTGCCAGCTTGCGCTATTGATTTGTTACCTGCGCAACGACAGGTGTATCAGAATTCGGATACCCCTCCATATCCTTATTCTGATACGTGTATCAGAATTTGATAAGTGGGTATCCAAATTCAGATACGTATCCGAATTGTGAGTTCCGCCAAACTGATATAAACTATCAATGCACTACATAAGAGATAAACTGAAGCATGCGTCACCTCTTTGCAATCTCTAAAACATCGCAAGTGACTTCATACGTAGCGAATATCAATGCCGACGCTGACACTGCTTTGAGCAGGCTAGGCGACAAGCCTTTATAGAGTCCGACAATCCCTTCCTCCCTAACTACGCCAGAAACACAATGGCGTAGGTTTCTGTAATGCCGGACTTTACCGAAAGGTTTGCGAGCTTCCTCGAATCCTTGGACCTGCAGTCTTTTCTTGAGTAAGTCCAGCGGGTAGATGGCCGTTTTTGAGCAAAGTCCTGATAATGCACCGCATAGTAATGCTTGGCTAAATACTGCAATAAATAAACAATAAAAATCTTATTACTGAGTTGTGAAGATATTGATATAGAGCAACTATAGAAGAAATATGTGATGGCTCACCTCGAAAGGGGGGGGGGACTTTGCAGATTATATCAATTTTGATTTTATCATTTCATCTGTTGCAGCATTTTCTAAGCTTTAAAATGTCACCTTATTACTTGTTGGAATTAAACAAGGCAATCAAATTTTACAACAGAAATTATTCTGGAAATTCTTATTATTTCCTTTATTTTTTGCTGCCTATTTTCACCGGTTTCTTGAAAAGTGTTCTGTCGCAAAGTCCCCCATTTCGGGGTGAGTCATCACATATAAGCAAGAATTTGTAACACACTCTAAAATTGTCTGCAATGAATTTTGGTAATCAGAGAAGATAATAACTAATAAAAGAAGACATCAGGACCTTCCCATAATGCCTCGCTTCCAATGGGTTTTCAATGGGTTTTTTGTATGGGATGTGATGAGAGGGTTTAGGGATGAAACATATCGGAAATGCAAATTAAGGTCGAGGTCTGCTAATTATACTATGTTTCATCCCAAAACCCTCTCATCACATCCCATACAAAAAACCCATTGAAAACCCATTGGAAGCGAGGCATTATGGGAAGGTCCTGATGTCTTCTTTTATAACTAATGGTTGGAGACGAAACTGTGCGCTTATTGTCTGAAAGTGTCCAGTGTTTCTAGAATGGACTATTAACAGGAAAAGAATTAGCACCTGTAGCAGAAGGTGATATGTTATACAGGTTTATTGCCTGATTTTTTGACTTGATTTATTTGTTATCATTACCATCTAGAGACACTTACCCGTCCTGTGACGGCCATTTGTGGGAGGCTTCCTGATGACAAAATCCCACAACGAGTTAAAGAGTGCATAGAAACTAAACTGAAATCCCGCATAGGGAAACAGCTGTAGTAAAGTAGGCACTAAGCCTTTGTAGAAAGTCCTAATGCCTGATTCAATATACATGAGGCGAACCGCTTGAAGTGTGCTGGTATACATCTGAAATTAACAATTAAGCAAGTTATGAGTCTATACATGAGACAAACAGCTTGAAGGTAATTAATTGTATGTATCTGAAATTATTAACTTATTGGGCTCATCAGAGAAAATGTTCAAACATCTGAGGAAATTGATATATACAAGTTCCCGTATCAAATCCAGTTAAATTTGGCACTTGCGAAATATTTTGACTTTCCTGTCAGGAGTCTTGATCACTAGATGTTAACATCCCTAGTTTGACTGGATGATGTAATTGTCTAACTTAAAGGATGTCGCTTGATGATTTGATTGTACATATATGGTCAAGCTTGTATGCCCCCTTGTCTTTCATAGTTTTTGTTCCTCGGCTCCTTATCCAGGTAGCTTCTTTTAGCCAGCATGTTGATTTGTCTGATTCAAAGACCAATGACTTTTGCCTTGTCCTACCCGATGACATGATTTTGTTTTCATATCCGCCATCACGGAGCATGCGGCAATACAAAATCACGAAATATTTTGTGAGTACCAAATTTAACTGGATTTGATATGAGAACTTGTCTATATTATTGAACAATGAACAATCCTGATGAATTTATTTCAAGTATCTGAGGAAATTGTCTATTGTGATTTTGCTTGCTGATTGTGCTGTGTTCACTGTCGTTTGAACCCTATATAATACAAATGGGGACATTATGTCAAAATAGATGGCGCTATTCATAAAAATTCATTTTAAGATGTAGAAGGGATATGCTGTCACGCACTACCAAAATTAAATATGCAAATGAGGCATCTGACAACAAGTACATTTATCTCATCATTTTTAGCCAAAATCTGCACAAATCAAAAAACATTAATTGTTAATCATGGATTAATCAATAATTCGAAATATGTACTTACCCCTCTTTTTGCACAAATCTGAATTTACAAATACCAATAAATGAGTTTAAAACTAACAAAGTTTCAACCAAATGAAATGAACACTGAGAATAGGTTAAAAACTTCATTTTGCAACACATTCCAGAACTTTTTGTAAAGTAAATTTTGATATTTTTTGGTTAAAAAAAGGAATAAATGTTCCCTTCAAACAACAGTGTGTTGCTTCTAGTAGATGCTCAACTGAAACTATCTTGCACCTGTTGAGTGCTTACACTAACTTGCAATTCCATGTTTATGGGTACCAGAAGACAGGGATTACCTGGGGCTTCCTCTGAGCAAGGAATTGAGTTCTGATGGTATCCATGATAGGCTGTGCCACAGTGCTAGCTGCACCATCAGCTAGACTCTACAAAGGAAGAGTAGGCATGTACAGCTGATTTCCCTTGCAGTACCTGACCCTTATAAATGAAGCCAGGACTTTGCCTCAGAATCACCTTAATCAATAAATCGAGTTCTGATGACATCCATCTAGGTTGTGTCACATCTGTGACTGCACATCCAGTCAGACCCTAGCAGGAGGTGTTTGGCAGGCTTACTCTCTAATGGGGGAGCCCCCCTCCCCCTCACCCCAAAAATGCATGACTTTACCTAGGCTTACTCTTCTAATGGAGGAGCCCCCCTCACCCTCACCCCAAAAGTACATGACTTTACCTAGGCTTACTCTTCTAATTTTATTTATTTTATTTATTTAAGCTTTCTTTATTCAGGGTAGCTCTTCAGTGACAAAGCACTGCTATTCTAGGAGCCCCCTCCCCCTCACCCCAAAAATGCATGACTTTACCTAGGCTTACTCTTCTAATGGGGAGCCCCTCTCCCCCTCACCCCAAAAATGCATGACTTTACCTAGGCTTACTCTTCTAATGGGGGAGCCCCCCTCCCCCTCACCCCAAAAATGCATGACTTTACCTAGGCTTACTCCTCTAATGGGGGAGCCCCCCTCCCCCCAAAAATGCATGACTTTACCTAGACTTATTCTTCTAATGGGGGAGCCCCCCTCCCCCTGACCCCAAAAATGCATGACTTTACCTAGGCTTACTCTTCTAATGGGGGCCCCCCCCTCCCCCTCACCCCAACGTTACTTACCTAGATATTGCGTGAGTGACAATCTCCCTGATTTACACCGTCCTCTTACATTGGGTATAGACGATAACCATTTCAACCTATTATCACATACAATTGGATTTCTTGAAAGATCTCTGAAAAATAGAAA
>JXSR01S022625.1:139692-152779 GCA_000969725.1 Ophiothrix spiculata
TTATATAACGGTGCTATCATACTTGTCAGACATGCGCAATCGTAATGTTCGTCAACAGATGGCGATGTTGCAATTATATAAGTAACGGTGCTATCATACTTGCTAGACATGCGCAATCGTGATTGTAGTAACCTGTCATTTCGTCAAAACGGCGACTCCATGAAGCAGCAACAATAATATAACCACATTAAACAGGGACTGTCTTTTGAAAAATGTCAGGCGAGCTGCAAATCACTCTCCAGATTTTTAGGTGAGCTGTGGGAGAGGGATTTGACATAATTTGCAAGGAATTGTATCATTCATATTCTGCCTTGCAATTGTTTATGCCAATGGTGGGTGAGTGAAAAATAGCTCTCCTCAGCTTCTTAATAAGAAGAGTGATGGCGAGTAATCACTCTCACTACGCCTCAAAAGACAGTGCCTGGAAAACCTGTCCTAGACATTTGTTTCTAAATTCCAAAGAGCAAAAAAGTTCCAAAATTTCATGAATGCAAATTTTAGCTAGGCTTTACAGAAGTTTTTGAGGCAAAAAATACAGTTTTGGGCATTTTTTGCCAAAATCGACATTTTTGGTCAAAAACCAATATCACCAATATGTTCAGGGTAAAAATCTGCTTCTAAAAATGTATACTTTTATATGGTTTATGCAATTAGTTCGAGAGTTAGAGTATAAAAACATTTCATGCTAGTTGAAGGTCTACCCCAGCCTTAACATCACTGGCGTAACAACCGGGGGTGTGGGGGACCCCCACTGGGGGTGGGGGCAAGGGGGGTGCAAGTTGCACCCAGGGGGAAAAATAAAGGGGAGGGAAAGAAGGGGAAAAGGAAAAAAGAGGAAGAAAAGGGAAAGAGAAAAGACAGGGCTCAAAATAACCTAAGGCAATTTGCCGTGGGTGCCCCTACCATTTGCCTTGGTGCCCTATAAAACTGAATACAGCTCTAACATGTAATGCCTTAGTGCCCTTTTAAAATTGGCTAAAATTGCCTGCCTGCCCTAAAACCTTATTTTGGGCCCTGAAAGGGGAAGAAAAAAGGGTAACAAAGGGAAGGAGGTAAGGGAAAGGGAAGAAAGAAAGAAGAGTTTCCCCTTTTTTGATAATTAAGATGTCAAATGTTAAAAAACAATTTGCGCTTCGCACGGATTTCAAATTATTATGTCAATTTTTGAAATAAAATTTCCCATGGTTTTGCAACAATTTTTTTCGTGCTCCGCGCAAAGTCCAACATTTTATAACAATTTTAGGTAAAAAGGGGGTGGTGAATGGGGAAAAATTCTGTCAGGGGGGAATTTTGGGGCTTTGCCCCCCTGGCGACCAACACCTGTTACGCCACTGCTTAACATAAGTAAAATTGTCATATTTCATTCTCATTTTCAGATTTATTAGGAGACATTTTGAAAACCAAACCAAAGGAAGCGGTAGGGATTGACTCCGTCATCGTACTAGACAACATACCTCAAGTGGGAGCAGATAGGCTACCCAAACTGAAGAATGTTATCCGTAAAATATTTTCCAAGTTTGGTCAGATTACAACGGAACACTATCCTGACGAAAATGGAAAGACGAAGGGGTGAGAAATAAGAACTCAAATACATGCAAATTATCTGTCACAGGCCTTGTCTTTTAAAACTGCCTGCTGTGCTAAAAAAGCACTTCTCAAGATGAGTCGGGTGTGCTGTAGGCGTGCATTTGTATCAAATTGTGCATAATTTGACCAGATTTAGGTGTGCTGAAAATCGCACGCCTCAAGACCATTTTAGGTGTGTGATGGTGTGCTATCGCACTAGCACCCCTCAAAAGAGAAGCCCTGCCTGTCAAATATTTTCCAAGTTTGGCCAGATTGCAACTGAGCACTATCTTGAGGGGAATGCATTTGATGAGAACTTGTACAACTTTGCATATCTTGGGTAAAAATTGGGTTACTGGGAAAGGTAAAAAGTCATGCGCATACTTGCTTGAATAGGTCACCTAAAGTTACAATTTAAGGCACAAGTACAGGGTGACTGACATAATGTGACATGTGCAAAGTTATATGTAATTGTAAAAAGCACCTTTACACAAGGGGCAAGAACAGAGTAACTGTGACATCTAAAAAGTTGTTTGTAATTTAAAGAGTACTGGTACACCTCATCAACATAGGAGTAAAAACAGGGTTACTGTGGCATGTAAAAAGTCATATATGCTTGCAATTTAGTAATAGAGTGCACATTTACTAAGGTACACCTCAACTTTTGAGTAATAGGGTTACGGGCACGTGACATGTAAGAAGTCATGCATGCATCTTTACAAAAGGGGCACAAACATGGTAAGTGCACATGACATAAAACATGGTATGAATGCAATTTGAGAGTACCAGTACACCTTACAGTAAGGAGTCAAAAGAGCGTTACAAAAGAGGCAAGAACAGGCTATGGCAGATACTGCTGCATCAATATACCATTGGACCAAGATACACCTAACATACGGTAGTCAAAATTCTTCTAATATAATTGGTTAGACCATGTATATGAGAATAGAAATTTGAATACCGTATTGTTCCTTTTAACCGCCCATGCTCTGTTAATTAAACGGCCACCCCAAAATATTTCACAGAGAGGTGTTAAATACATTCAATTTGAAGCATTTTGGTACATCCAACAACATCGCAAGTAGCAGGAAACGGTACTGGAAGTTAATCAAAGAGGTTGTGATCCCAGAGATGATGTCAACAATTTCAGTACTTCGGGAGTTATTGGCGGCCATGTTACAGTAATTGATAAGCTGCCTAGTGGGTGATTAATAGGAACAATATGATATGTAGTAGTTTATTCAGAGTCTTGTCAATATGCATTGATCAATGCCCATCGACGCGTAGTCTTTACACGCTCTATGCACAAGGAATAGAGCGTGTAAAAGACTGCACGTCGATGGGCATCATGCGATGCATATAGGCAGACTCTGAATAAACCATTAGTCCAATATATGTTAAAACCAACATTAAGGGAAATACTGATGTTCAAGAAATCATTATATATGCAAATTAACTGTATCTATAGGCCATGGAAATTGCATGGATAGTGTAAATGAAAATACAGAGTGCTGGGCCCATTGTAAACGAATCATGGTCAAACTCTGCTTTTTTGTTTACTTTGTCCAAACAATTTTGGTATGACTTATGGTGTAAAGAATGTGGTTTGATGGCACAATCAACCACATATGTGCTAGAAATTGCCCATAATTAATACCGATCTTATTTTGTTTTTGTCCAGATTTGCGTTTTTGGAATATTCGTCGCAAGCCAATGCAATAGAAGCTGCCAAACAAATGAACGGCTACAAACTGGATAAGTTGCACACTTTTGCTGTCAACTTGTTTAGTGATTTTGACAAGTAAGTTCACTTTATTCAAATTGTTGCAAACGAGGATGAAAATTGGTGAAAAATATTGTGTGAGACTGCAAGATAGAGAACATACCATGTAACAGATTTCTAAATAATGCAAATTATAGAATCTGTTAAATAGTTACTAAGATGTGCCATGTGCTCTGAACCAGACAGGAACCATGATCAACCCTCATTTAAACCATCTGCAAGACAATTAGCAGTTGGAACCTCGCTAAGGGAATTTCAAGCCCTCAACTTATGGCACAGCTGGGGTTGAAATTGGGGACCTTCCTTACCGCATCTTGCCGTTTGAGCTAACTTGATTACCTAGTCTTGTGAATGTCTTCTTATACCCAGCTCTTTGTTGCCACATGAATGGTTTTAGATTCAAGGACATGGGTTCTTTTTTCAGTACCCACAACATATTTCAAAGTATTTGTTTGAGTTTTCTGATTGTCGGCGCCTGATGCTAATCTGATTTCAGAATTACTTGCATACATCCTTGTATCAATCTTTATTATTTTGTTAGTTCTAATATTATTTGTGACAAACATTTCTTGTTTATTTGCAGGTATTCCTCAATTCCTGACAAATGGGAGTCACCAGAGAAGCAAGCCTACAAAGATCATGTAAGTTTGAAAAGATGGGGACATGGCCATAGAATAATCTTCAAATTTTTATGCTGAAGTAAAACCAATTTGCATATAGGTCACAGTTGGTTGTAGTGAAAAGGATACATTCTGCTTTTTGCATTTTGCCGCTATGATCACATCATCTTTCTTACAACTTGAACATAATTGCATATTTATGTCACAAGCAGGGAAATGTTGTGATTTTTTTTCTTTTATACCAAGCACGACAATATTGTTAATGATAAGGTCATTTTGAGAATCGACATGTCAAAATTGCAACAAGCATATTTGTGATGACTCGCCCCGAAAAGAGGGACTTTGCGACAGAACACCTTTCAAGAAACAGGCGAAAATAGTCAGCAAAAATAAACACAATAATCAGAATTTCCAGCAAATTTTCTGTTGTAAAATTTGATGCTTTCATCAATTTCAACAAGTAAGGTGTCATTTTGAAGCTTAGAAAATGCTGCAACAGATGAAATGATCAAATAAAAATTGATATCATCTGCAAAGTCCCTCTTTCGGGGTGAGCCATCACATTTATTCTTACAAAGTCAATTTGACAATCGAATCTGGAATAAAATACTATTGAATTTATTTGGAAACTAGTCTTTTTATTTGTTCTGATTTTTTGCTTGTTTTCCTATAGGGTAACATGAAGTACTGGCTACAGAATGCTGAATGTAATGACCAATACTGTGTCATCTTCAACGCTGGGGAAACGACTGCTATATTTTATAATACACAAGGTGAAGCACAGCTTGTTGAAGAGAGAAAGGTAAGTCAGAGTGCGAGTCTTTGCAAGTCTATGACTAAAATTTCTTTTGACAAAATTCTAGCCCTGGGTGGCTGCATTGGCAATGTGCCCCCATTTTTGCTCTTAGATTGTAATGTTTACTTAAAACAGCTCCAAATTTTGCTCAAGCCAAGGGTCTATGTTGCCACATCAGTAATGCTGTCGTTGACAGTCATGTTGCACGACTATCACTTTTTTACTAGTCGACTAGTCGGCATCAAATAGTTGCGACTTCGACTATCTTGGCGACTATTATTGACAAAAGTTTAACCGAAAAAAGTAATGTAATTTTCGTAAGGTAGGCTATATGCATCAAATGAATATATTCAGACTTGAATATATTTTTTGCAAAACTTACGCCAGCATGTAGGGCAAATATGTCATCAACACTTACCATTAAAAGAAAAGAACATGTTTGAACAATTTTTTAACGGGCGCAGACAGCTGTAAAGCTAAATTTTGGATTCTGGTGAAAAATTTTGACGACCTGTGCACGTGATTTTCAGTAAAATTTCACACGTGGTACATGCCGTATACAATTTTTTGTCTCTAGTATGAGTCGATATACGGTGGAGAAAATGATAACAAACGTACAGATTTTTTGGAAAAATAATCAGATGCATAAACCAGAAAGGTTTAGCAATGTTTTTAAATATTAAAATTCATTTATATTACCTTGTTTGACCATAAATATTCCAAATAACCCCAGAAAGTTTTTGTGAAAAATATAGTTACCGTCGCATCGCAGATTGTGGGATGTAAACGACATTTTTATCAGCAGACATCAAAATTTGTTGGTTTATCCAAGAAAAAAAATTAAAAAGTGTGAAAAAGAAAGGAAAAAAATATATAGACACATGCTTTTAATTATTGTCTTCAAAATATATTCTTTAAAAAAATCAAAGATGAAGAAAAAAAAGTTGACTTCGTCGGGAATTGAACCCCGCAATCTTCAGATTGGCAGACTGACGCTCTACCAACTGAGCTAACAGGACAAGCTTGAAAGTGAAGTGTGCAACTTTGGTATATAAAGAAATGACTTATTGAAAAATGTTGTGACATCATAAAACTAATATTCATGTTAGTAAATTAATTATGATAATGTACGGTGCTGATTTTGTATGTAAATAAAATGATTTTAGGCAATATTTAATGTTTGTTGTACTTTAATGTCATCTTTTGGTTCTAGTATAAGTCTGGCACCAAAATACGCAATTTTAATGATTTGTTGCATTTTTCATTGGGTCGGGTAATTCACATTCAGATGTGAAAAACGTCAGAGGAAATTTTAACACCACTAAGTGTGAAACAAAATGGCGATGCTACGCATACATTTATAGTGACAGCCGTCCGTTTTCGCTGTAAAAATATCAAAATTAAGAAAAAAATAGGATAACAAGCTTTGTCAAAGATGACTTAAATGAGAAAAAGATTGTATTTGCGTAAACTAAGCATGCAGTTATAATCAGATAAGCCAGCTTTGATGATCGTCAGTGTGTGATATGAATGAAATTTCAAGTTTGGTTGGATGAGTTGTGCGGTATCAGCAGATGTGAATAAGTCGTACGGTAGTCGACTCTTAGATTTTGATAGTAGATAGTCGTGGCTATTGCTGATAGTCGCGACATCGACTTTTGGCGACTTAGTCGTGCAACGTGAGTTGACAGAGCTAATATCCGGCACCGACCAGTGTAGCTACATCCCTGCATAGAGCATGTCGCGACAAGTCGAAAGAACTAAGTTCTGTCGCAACACACGTGAATAACAGGACAAAAGTTATTAAGTCATGTTTGTAAGTAATCAAAATCCCTTGATCATCATGATTTTCATACCCGTATAGAATAAATAATTACCTAGGTTAACAAATTTAAGAAAGAAACTAAACTAGAAACGTGTATAATCAGATCATTCTAGTCAATTATTGCCGACAAATTCTTCGAACACTGCGCAATTATTTAGTCAATTTCTCCACTCTTTTGAATCCGGTATCTCGGTATCTTGAACATTACATGACTTCTACGGCACTATAGCTTGTCAGCAGACATGCCAACTAGTACGTTTTTCCCGTATTTCGTACGGGAATTAATGTAAAATACGGGCGTACGTATTTTTCCATAAAAATACGGATTTGAGCAACACCGGAAAAAAGTAATAAACACCCTGTTGTAAAAGAAATAAAATAATAACTAAGAAAAAACAGATAGCGCATGCGTCAGATTTACTATGCTGTTAACAAAATAGTCATACTGCCCTCTTCAAGTCAATAATTAATTATTGCATTCTCATACTCACAGGCACGGTACAATACGCAGTGGTTTTTGTTGTAGCTGTGCACCTCTAGGGATGAAACTGACACACGAAAAGTTTGACACATTGTCTTCATAATTCGGAAGCTTCAACTAATTTAACATGTGTTTGTTTTGTTGAAAATTTTAATTAAAAAATAAACTTGCGTGTGTGGTAGTGAATTACGATTGGATTTGATGTTTATCTTCCGATGAATCATCGATTCATAAAGCTGTCAAGGAAGGGAGAAAAACATGCATGAGGTAAAGTAAGCCTGTTTGTCACTTTGTGTATGTTTTTTAAAAAATACGGATTTTTATTGAAAAATACAGGTTTGTGGGCTTCAAAATACAGGTTTCTATTTCCAGAGGTCGGCATGTCTGTGTCGGGTTAAGTCAACATACGTGTCCACATCGCAATGAATTTATGTCGAAATTGGCAACATGAAAAAATTATCTCGCAGTAGGACCCAAAATGGACAACAGCACTACACAACAGGCTGAATCAAGAAAAATTGAAAAAGTGGATTCAGTTGTTTGAAAGTAACTCTACAAAATGGTATTTGCTGGGAGAAATTCTAGCTCAATGTTAGATCAAATGCTGCTGCTGCTGGAATAGACCGTTTCAAAATCCAATCACGTATGAGCTCATTAGCATATATGTTTTTGTAAAAAACATTTCCCAAAAATTCTTTCGCTTTTTCAGTGCAATAAAAGTGAAAAATAAATAGAACCAGACCCATACATTATTAGATACACCAATTCTGAACAACTTTTGGCTAATGGTACCATTAGCTCACCGACACAAAGAGTGAAATTTCCATTTGAAATCGGCTGATTAAGCTTAAGTCACATCAGGGCGATCACACCAAAAGTGACTCTATACGTACGCAACCATTTAACGAGAACACGAACTTACCATTCTGGGTATTGTGTTGAAGAGTCACTTTTTCTGTCGGCAATTGCTGGAAAGTGTAAAATCAGATTCAGAAAGTCATGTTTTGAAAAGGTCTATTGTAGGCAGAGCTTGTGCTCATTCACTAGGAAAATGTCAAAACATGAACTCATAATGATAACATTGAACAATGTTACAAACTGTTTGTATTTGTTTTGTTTTTGTTTTTTTATTACCTCACAGCGATGGACTGAGACCTATGTCCGTTGGTCACCTCAAGGGACCTATCTAGCTACATTACATGCTAAAGGTATTGCACTGTGGGGCGGTGAAAAATTCCAGCAAATTAGGCGCTTTGCTCACAGTGGCGTCCAGCTGATTGACTTCTCGCCGTGTGAAAGGTACGTTGAATGACATGAGACAGGTCTGTGGGCCTGTGAAATCTCCGCTTTTTAGCGGAAATCCGCTATTTTTTTCATCTCCTGCCGATTTGGTGTCGCCAACTTTGACCTGGTATTCTCATTGTACGTTCGCGAAGTTCATGCCCCGTATAGCTTCCGTACAGGGCTCTGTTTGGGGATCGTTGCTACCACCTTTTTTGTCTGTCGGCTTTGTATGTCGTAAGCGTGAGTGTGTGAAACTTTTTGTGTGCTTTCATTTTCGTATTGTGACATTAATATTTCTGTCAAGAATGTTTGTGCAACGTAAGTACTATATAGTTAACAGTGGATCGCAACATGACAAACCTAACGGTGTTATAACATGATAAATCCATGGAAATGGACCTGGATTCATGTGAGATTTGCGATTGACAATCATGATGATGAGTTCTCCGACGTGCGGACCGTAAGTTTAGAACTCAGATTTTTTCCGCTTTTTTTAAGGAAGCCTGGCTCACAGGCCTGATGAGATATTGTGGGTTTCCCAACATGCATTGTTTCAAATGATGTAGGATTATATTTATAGGACATTGTGTGAGTTGTTATAGAGATGAAATGACCGTGAATCAAAGTTTATCGCTGTGATATTTCATTTGGGCATTAGGTATATATCCAAGTAGTATGTTGGAAATCACATACATGTACCATATTTTTTTAAATAAAAAAATGGTCCAAAACTGCAGTATTTTACATGAAAAAAAAATGAAAGGATCATTGTGAAAAGGTAACAAAGTTCTGCTGTTCAGCTATGAACATAACTAGGCCAAAAAAAAATTGTTTGGTTGCCCTCCACCGACCGACCCTATTTTTCAGCCCAACCCAAACATTTTTTTATTGAAATTAAAAAAAAATAAAAAAATAGGCAAAACTTACCAAAAACTACAAAAAAAATGTTATATTTTTGCTTTTTTCGATATTCAACCCTCAAAATGTTTAGGATGTCCCATATCACTACAAGAAGTATTTGATTGTTTTGATTTGGATGTCGCAGGGGAAGTTGTGAAGGCTGGAGCGGCCGATCGACCTAGCAGTCCGTGGAAGAGTATTAAAAAAAAAAAAAAAAAATGACCGACCGACCGACCCTCTCTGAAAAAGCTGTGGAGGGCAACCAAACAATTTTTTTTTTGCCTAATTACGGTACGTAATTATGTCATTCTGAAACTAGCTCTTGAGAACAGGCATCAAGAGGCCTAACCTATAATCTTTGTGTGTATTTTTTCAGGTATCTAGTCACATTTAGTCCGCTGAATGACACGAGAGATGAACCGCAAGCCATCATCATTTGGGATATACGTACTGGTGCCAAGAAGAGAGGATTCCATTGCGAGAACGCTGGACAGTGGCCGATATTTAAGTATGTGGAAAAGGGACACAGTTAATAAGTATTTGTGCTTATTGCTGAGGCATGATTCATTAGAAGGGTATTGGCTGTCTCATTAAGAATCGGCCCTAGGACTGGTTTAGCACAGGACCTACTGTATTGAATTTTCATATGTGTATAATTAAGACTTTACTCAAGCTGTAATATCAGGCCCTCTAATTACACTCAACATATGTGACCCGTCATATCGAAAGGTACCTTAAGGTCGGCATTGTAAATTAAGAGATACCGGCCATTGGAAGCTGAACATAGTCAAAAATTACGTCCACGGTCGAATGTCTAATTTCATCAGAAAAGTTACCTTTGAAGTGTATTCTATCATATTAATCAGGTTCCAACATCCAAAACATGAGACAAATGCAATCGAACATCTAATATCCAAAAGCAAGGTGTCATATTAAAAGCTTAAATGAGACCAAAAATCAGTTTTCATTTTAAGACCCTTAAGGTACCTTTCGATATGATGGGTCACATATGTCGTCAAGAAAATGAAGAGTTGCTTGTCCTGTGTTATGGGCCTTACTCTCTACTGAGCATATTTCATTCTTAATGGCATGCCTGAGGGGAGTATACACTTTCAAGGTTGTGATGTCCTCTGGACTCAAAACACTTGATATACGTGTGTATCAAGGGTTTAGCCAGAGAGCCGTCTAACCGTCATTTGGACGGCTGATCACGAAAATGGACGCCCTGTAAAATGCAAAGGCCGCCCAATAAGGCGTCCAAAAATGTGTTTTACGATATGAAATTCAATGATGAATGTTAGAATTTATCTTCAATAACCATCATCATCACAAAATCTGATCAATTTATGTACTTTGTGGACTTCAAAATGGGCTTTATACCCTGTTTATACTGCGTCGTGTCTTCGTATGTTCGCCATGTTGGTATAACTATATAATCGTCTTCTTTGTCAAGTAAGAATATTAATCATGCTGACGTCACAATATCTTGATTAAAGTCGGCCTTTTCGCCCGGCCGCTAATTTGGACGCCCTACTTTCAAATCCTGGCTAAACCCTTGGTGTGCATCCACAAACAACAAAGAGATGCGTAGTAAGACACAGTGCTATTTATTAATACCGCATATAAAATTGCTCGAAAACTTTTTTATTTTTGCTGAATATCTCAAAAAACCTGGTGGACGTATATTGTTTGTTAAACAAAATCATTTAACAGGCATGAGAATTTTCAGATAATTATCTGATTTCAGATATTTTGTCATCCAAAATCATCAAAATTCAGATAATTGGGAGGCTTGATTAACCTTTTTAGTGTTTTTTTGGTTGAATTTGACTAAATTCAGATATTTTTAAGAAAAATCATTCTCATGCCTTAATGATTTAAACCAGATCGCCTTGGATTTTTTACATTAAAAATGCCTCTTGGTTTATTTGACCATAGGATAAGAACCCAGTACTTGTTCAGATTGAAATCCAACAATATCAAGCCACCAGGTTAGCCCTCTCTGGCAGGCAGTATTCGGTGTAAAGGGGGGGCAGCTCAGACATAATTTGAAAACCAACTTGTCATAACTACCAAATTATCTCTAGCAATTGGCAGATACCCAGTGGTTTCGGTGATTATGACGTGTCACCTAGCAGACGTACACCTGCGGCAAACTTCATGATATTGCACAAACTCTTAGCACATAGATTATCAGTCATTTTGATATAATGATAAAAACCAAACAATAGCTTTTATAGCTCATCTGTGGACAGCTTATAAATTGTTAAAGCTTTTTGTAGCTAAACACGGATATCAATTGCTATTATTTTGTAACATATGATGCAAAATAGCAAGCAGTATCTGTTTCTTAGAACATATAAACAAGACGCATGCCTTGTGTGTACATCGTTGTTTTGTCCGTTGTCAGGTGCTAGCCAATTTGTATTGTTATGTTAATGAGTACATGCCACTTGAACTGACCCTTTGACCTACTGCTCGTTTTGATGAGCTGTCAATCACCAGTGGTTAAATGTAGGTTCAAAGAGTAAAGCATTAATTAAGCCATTTAGGTAAAAGTTCTTCAATTACCCAAAAAGTACAAGTATTATATGCTTTTATTAGCAATGAAATTCAAACCCGCTAACATATCCCATCTATGACATAATTTGACTTGGATTTGTAGTATCTTTTAGCACCAAGGTCTATTAAAGTTATCAAATTGTTACTGAGTCATAGTGATGGACCAATGATTTAATGATACAATATCCCATTTGTGATTTCAGGTGGAGTGCTGACGGCAAGTTTTTTGCCAGAATGACACAAGACACTCTTAGCATCTATGAAACGCCATCATTTGGCTTGCTGGATAAGAAGAGTGTTAAGATACAAGGCATTAAGTAAGTATCAGAGTAGGCCAAGCCTAGGATCACATTAGGACCTAAACAGGTGCTGACGGCAAGTTTTTTGCCAGAATGACACAAGACACACTTAGCATCTATGAAACGCCATCATTTGGCTTGCTGGATAAGAAGAGTGTTAAGATACAAGGCATTAAGTAAGTATCAGAGTAGGCCAGCCTAGGACCAGCTTAGGCCAAGCCTAGGATCACGGTAGGACCTAAACAGGTGCCGATGGCAAGTGTTTTGCCAGAATGATGCAAGACGCACTAAGCATCTATGAAACGCCATCGTTTGGCTTGCTGGATAAGAAGAGTATTAAGATACCAGGCATTAAGTAAGTATCAGAGTAGGCTAGAGGACCAGCGTAGCCTAGATCAAGGTACAGGTACTGACGGCAAGTTTTTTGACAGAATGACACAAGACACCTTTAGCATCTATGAAACGCCATCATTTGGCTTGCTGGAGAAGAAGAGTGTTATGATTCCAGGCATTAAGTAAGTATCAGAGTAGGCCTAGAAAAGGACCAGGGTAGGCCTAGTCAAGGACTAGTGTAGGCTTAGCCTAGGATCAGACTAGGACCTATACAGGTACCGATGGCAAGTTTTTTACTAGAATGGCGCAACACACTCTTAGCACATCATTTGGTGTACTGGATAAGAAGAGTCTTTAAGATGCCAGTATCAGGGCTTGCCTAGCCTAGATAAAGCCTAGGACCAGTGTCAGACCTAAGTAAGGTCCTGGGGCCATATTCATAAAACTCCTGTACACTTAAGTGCAATTTTTACACTTAAGTGTAAGTGTAACACTGAAACTGAAGTGTTCCACTTACACTTAAGTGATTCCCTTTACTTTAAAGCTCAACTTCTGCTTTATTGCAGTGTGTCATTTTTGTTCTTTTTAAAATGTAATTTTTAGTGCAAAAATGCTAACTATAATTTGTAAAAATTATT
>JXSR01S022626.1:0-12044 GCA_000969725.1 Ophiothrix spiculata
AAACTTTAAAAGATCGTTTTAGGCCCTTCAGTGAGTGCGAAAGCTGTCTGCTACATCGGCCATTTTAATTCTTATAATTCGTTACTGCGCATGCGCGGAAGAAAAATAATGTAAACACTATCTAAGTTTGACCGTGCGCGGCGCTGCGAATAAATTGCCGGCTTCGTCCCTCGTGCAGCATATCTTGACATGTCGACATGAAATCTTATTTGTCGACATGTCAAGATATCAATTTTATATCATCCATATTATTGTACGCAGAAAGAACTACACATTAGGCAAAAAAAAAATAAAGGTTTGTCTCAAAGCTGATGAGTGATTTGAAAAGTAATGAGTAATGCGTTTTTTTTTTTTTTTTTTTAAGATCTAAATTTTGTCTGTACGAATCAAATGCAAATGCAATGCGTCGAATTCTGCACCGTCAGCATCATCAACTATACCTAAGTCAGTAAATAGATCGCCTATTTTTATGCAAGGGTTATTTCCGGTTGTAATTAATGTCAACTACTACTTCGCTCTGAGGGGTTTATTGTTCAACTATTCATGCAGAAACTATTCTCAAACTTTCCGCAAAGCAGCTGAATCTTTAAAATTACTTTCTCCTCCATGACTGTCACGAGATTACGCAAGCAAATCAACAACAAGCAGGATGGTTGTTCTTCACAAAATACGCAATAAATACAACTAAAAAGTCTATGAGAGCTTATTAAAGTTTACTGTAGTAAAAGTTGTATAGTAGCGCACACTCAATGTCAACACAAGAACACAATTTCTGCAAAGGACAAATAGATGACGAACTGCAGTTGCAATCCCCGGGTTGCAATCTTTCTCACACGAGCTTAGCTTGCAGCAAGATTTTGGACGTATCGAAATATGAATTCGTTTTTTTGGTGAGAAAAAAAATTTTCTCCGATTTTTTTTTGGAAAATATTAAAAAAAAAAAAAAACCTTGAAATAAAAAAAAAATTCCGCATTACTTACCCGATTTTACACATGCGCGCGTCAGCTTTGAGACAAACCTTTTTTTTTATTTGGCCTTACTACATTATAGATAAGTCTACTTCTAACTCAAGTCATATAAGCATATCCAATCTCGTTTTTTCCTGCAAAAACCAACTCTTTGATATCAACTTTATGTCAACACACATGTCGACGTCTACAACAAATTATTGCGACATGTCAACATGAAAAAACAGTCTCAACAGAAACTTTAAATTTTACACAGTTACAAATAAGCAGCTCTGAAATACAAAATTGCCTACATGTATTAAATCAAAACGGTTTGACCGATTAAGCTGAAACTTGAAACCTAAACCTCTTTGGTGGTGATCTTTCATATGGCCCTAAAAAAAAAAAATCCTTGAATAATGGCAATGCATGCAGCTCTAATTTGCAGCCAGCATTAAATAAGTGAGTTCAAATTACTCTGTTTTGGTTCCATGGTGTTTTTGTCCAATCTCTGGGTTTGTAAATATCTCGAATCAACTGTACAGATTATGACAAGAGGGTGTGTGGATCATGGTCATTACAGGTAGAAATAGGTTATTTAAGGACAATTGCGGTGTTAATTTAGAAGACAGTGTTACAGAATTTGTTGGTCAGTGGTGTGAAGATTTTGAAAAAACGGGCGTGTGGTAACTAAGATTTATACATAAAACGCTATGCACGCACTTGTTGTTAATGCATTGTCCTCCCGATAAGCGCCAAACAACATGAGAAATACGGCGAAATAGTATTGAGTGCTCCCGACTCAACAGGTCTTCAGTGAAGAAACTTTTAACGTGTGTTTTCCTATATACTACAAAATGCAGATTTTTCACATATTTACTATTTTTAAAATTTTAGGCTGGTCAAATAAATTGTGAATGTTAAATTGAGAAAACATATCGGGTCATCGACTCTTTTAAAAAAATAGCATGACTGGGATAGAATCTAAAAAACAATTTTCATCACCGTAAATGTCAAATTTTGGTTTTATAACATTGAACAGATAAAAAAATGTAAATTACGTCAAGTAATCTAATGCTCCATTTTTCAAGTTTCATCTTTTAAGGCAACATCTTAGAGCTTACCTCTACCGAAGAACTAACAACGATGAGGTGTCTGAGGCCCATGGTACGGAACAGGTTAAACACTTTGCTCACTGGAGTCTCCGGTGACACTGTGTAAGGACATGGGTTCATATACTGAGTCAAATTCTGGGGGCTAGGTACTCAGGCTAAGCTTACCTCTCCTGAAGAGCTAACAACGATGAGATGTCTGAGGCCCATGGTACGGAACAGGTTAAACACTTTGCTCACTGGAGTCTCCGGCGACACGGTGTAAGGACATGGGTTCATATACTGAGTCAAATCCTGGGGGCTAGGGACTCAGGCTAAGCTTACCTCTCCCGAAGAGCTAACAACGATGAGATGTCTGAGGCCCATGGTACGGAACAGGTTAAACACTTTGCTCACTGGAGTCTCCGGTGACACGGTGTAAGGACATGGGTTCATATACTGAGTCAAATCCTGGGGCTAGGGACTCAGGCTAAGCTTACCTCTCCCGAAGAGCTAACAACGATGAGATGTCTGAGGCCCATGGTACGGAACAGGTTAAACACTTTGCTCACTGGAGTCTCCGGTGACACTGTGTATGGACATGGGTTCATATACTGAGTCAAATCCTGAAAATGGGAAAAAATAATTATGCAAACACTTGTAACTCAACCTGTCCTTAAAAATAGAAAGCTGACATATGCATATAATATTGAGTTGACTTAACAATGGTTCTTCACTCCTGGCTCTAGGGGGGATTTCGTGGCCATTCCTGTTTCACTCATCCAACCCTGATTTTATTGTTTTACATATCAAGGGCATTCAGAAAAATTTGGGTGGACAATTTGAATTTGCCTAACTTGTTAAATGCAAGTGTCCTAATATTGTCGGCCATCTTAAAATTCAAAATGGCCGCCAAAATAAGGGTATCGCTATCATTGTCTACTCCCAAGAATGCAAATGAGGATAATGAGCTTTATTCCGTTGTTGAGTACCCTGTTATATGTGGTGTAGAGCATGCCATTGTATTCAATTGGCTCATTTGCATTCTTGGGAGTAGAAAATGATAGCGTTACCAAAATAAGCTATATGTTTTTCCTCACATCATTCACATAAAATCAGCAGTAAAAACATGAAATGTCCAATATAATCAATTGAAAATGACTTAGAGGTAAGAGTAGAATCATTTGTCACAAAAAAAGTTATTTATGTGTTTCAAATTCAAAATGGCCGCCATAAGAAAACACAAAATGGTCACCAAAATATGTTTTTTCCAACAAAATGGCTTAGAGCGACATTAAATCAGCATTAAAACATCAAATATCGAAATGCTTCAATCGGAACTGGCTGTTAGGGTTACAACTGAATCATTTGTTCTTAAAATGTGTTGTTCATATGTTTTAAATTAAAATGGCATCCAAATGGAGGCCCAAAAATGTCTGCCAAAACTTTGTTTTCCCTACCCCCAACATGCACATATGGGGGAGATGTAACATAAAAACTCATTCTTCGTAGTTTAATGTAATTTTATTCAAGAAGTTAAACACCTACTGCAACAAATTTGGTATGGTTATCTGGGCAATTTAATTGTCTTTCAAATGCAAAAATTTTCAAGATAATTGAACAAATATTATGAGATCTATGGCTCAAAATGTGAGCCGAGTCAACGGGGGAGGCGGTGGAGGAATAGACGGTGGAGGGAAAGCCCATTGACTTGTACACACAATTGTGAAAAATTACCAATCTTTCGAAAGTTGTTATGCCAAAAGTTGAAATCCTACAAAAATCATTTTTCACACACGTTTTAATGAAAGACAAATATACCTACTCATGCCCAAAAATTAATAGTAGGTGATGTATTAATTATAGTTTGGTGAGGATAAACTTTGTCATTTTCAGGGTATTTCCACTACTATAGTTTCAGCAATGTTCAAAGGTCAAAAGTTTCATGACAAGTTTTGTAACTTTTGTACGTTGTGGAAACGTGGATGAATAACAGTAATGACTTGTTGTAAATGCATAATACCGTGATTGCATGGATTAACAGTAACAAATAAACCAAAGTCTATTGGATCAAGTTAATCATTGAGATAATGCATGTTTGATCACCCTGTATACCAAAAAGCAAAATGTCAATAGTAAGCAGAAATTTAAATGTAACTTGTCTCAAGCATTGTCAGATATTGCTAAGACATATAAAGAACTCACCAAATAGCCCATGGAAGCATACAATCCTTTTAAAATGTTTATGATTTTAACCACCCTGTATATGTTTTATCAATATAAATCCATACCTGTTTTGTTTTATGTTGATGGCTGTGTAGAATAAAAGAGGTCTATGAAGAGAGTAAAATTAAACACATTTTTTTAATTACACCCTGTATAATTGTCACACACCCTGTATAATGTCAGTATCATTGTATATTTGGTATCCTTGTAGTATGAGCTTTAAAAAAATGTATACTTTTATGGTGTTAAAATGTCCATATTTAATCCTGTGTTGAGAAATATTCAGATTGGTGATGTTTTTCTCATTTAGCGGTATGTTACACTTTTTCTGACCAATTCATGACTTATGATCGTATATACCAAAATTTAAGAAAAAGGGACCCATCCATAGACCAAATTCCCAAAATTTTGAGTCAAGTTTAGACAAAAAATGAAATTTTCCCCAAAAATTAAAGCTAATTTGGCGAACATTTTCTGAATTTATGATTGAAATTTAGAAAAAAATCCAAGTTTGCAGCACATCCCCGTAATCACTTTTGTACTAAGTACCCCCCGCCCCCCCGGGTTGTAACCCTAACAGCCAGTTCTGATTGAAACTTTTGAATATTTGATGTTTTACAAGCTTTTTTAATGTCACTCTAAGCCATTTTGCGGAAAAAAATTATTTTGGCAGCCATTTTGTGTTTCCTTATAGCGGCCATTTTGAATTTGAAACATGTGAATAACTTTTTTTTGATGCAAAATGATTCTACTATAACGCCCAAGTCATTTTCAATTGATTATATTGGACATTTCATGTTTTTAATGCTGATTTAATGTGAATGGTGTGAGGAAAAACATATTTAAGTTTATTTTGGCGGCCATTTTGAATTTCAAGATGGCCGGCAAAATAAGGACACTGGCATTTAACTTCGAAATACCTTTATTGGGTTTTTTGACCCCAAAAACATAGGTGTAGACTCAAGAATCAGCTTCCTGTGACCTTCACAAATCAAAAAATATTCTGATACTACTGCTGGCATTTAACTGTCATAAACAATCCCATATTGAACAGTTTCAATTCAAAGATAGTAATCTTAAACTTTATTTGTTAACTTGTGACATTTCAAGCTAAAAAAAAGAAGAGAGCAGTTGGGGATGATGAAAACATAGCCCTTTTTTCTCTGATCACGTCACAAATGGCTATTTCAAATTAAAGGAGCTTGGTCCTATTTGGCTATTTCTCAAAATTTAAGTATTAATGTCATATGAATGATGTCCATTGAAGAGGTATAAGTTTCAAATTTCAGCTGAATCAGTCAACCAAATTTGATTTTAAAAACAATAAAAATAATTGTTCCACTTATACAGCGCTTTTTCTGATTGAACATTAACTCGTTGGCGCTAACAGGGCTCAAACTCAAGACCTACTGATTACGAGTCCTGGGGTCAAATTCACTAACTTTAAAATGCATCGTTAACCCATCGTAAGACCAAATTTATAAAACCCATCGATAGCTACGACCATCTCTTGACCCCATGCAACATTAACAAAGGTTTTTATTTTTCTAATGCATAATTCATATACCTTATACGATCGATGCGGTGAACACTTACGAAGGGTTTTCACGTCTTTGTGAAGTCTACTTGTAGTTACCGAGATGAACCCTTCGTTAGCTACGATGCATTGTAATGTTAGTGAAATCGACCCCAATCTGTTCCGCTAGACCACACACGCTCCCCTTTTATGGACATTTGTGTTTCAGAGCCACCAATTGTTACTGTATTAATTGTGGTTACCATAATTATAACATTTACATATCTATATCCAAAATGGAACATGGCTTATTTAGCCATGATATTTCACATGGCCTATGAGAAAAATATGAGCAACATTTTAATACCAAAATCTCAAAAAGTTTTATAAAAATGTTGAGGCAATTGGACCATGCCCCTCTAATACCTCATCATAACATGGTAATATTTCAAGTGATATTTGTTAGATTTATATCATGTTTATTCAAAAGAGTCCTCTTTAATCTGTTTGTCCTTTGGGCTATTTTAGAAAGGAGTTTTCAGATTAATTTCAAGTTTGACCTTTAGTTTGACAGTCTTTAATATAAAAATAAGGAGTTTAGTATCCCTACAGGCCTTGTTCTATGCAATCTGCTTTTCCAAAAGCTTTGAAAATTATTTCAACTTTATCATAATGAAAAATAGTATTCTAATTCTCACATACAATTTCAAATGGCTGACCATCGAAAAGAAGAAATGGACAAGATGTCTTTGAGAATATGCCATATGCTGATTTTTTAAAAATGTCTCATCCATCTCCTCTGCTTTTTTGTTCAAAACTCTATGTTTTTATCTAACTTTCAAAATATATACAGATAATAGAGTTAGGCTATGCTTCATAAATCAAACTCAATGTTTATAATGCAATAAAAGACCCTGGTCATGCAATTTTATGGGACCACAACACTAAATGGATAGGCATTTGAGATTTAGTGATTTTAAAATAAGAAAGGGGAATTCTGGTACTAAATATTTGGCTGTCAGTAATATTGGGCATCAATACTTTCAATGTTCCCATTTGGCTTACTCCATGAACTTGGGACAATTTGAAAGTATGGCTACTTGTGTGATTTAAATCCTGTTTTATATTTTTAGTGGTATACATTTTTCCATTGTTTTTATTTATGCAGACAGGCATCATAGTAAAGTTACTTTTAAAACTTACTTGACCATTTTATCTGCCATTTTAATTTTTTTACGGCCCATTTAGTGCTTGGTGTCCAGCACTTTTAAGGTGAAAAAATGTGATATAGATATACCTTCTTTGCAAAATACAAATATTTTCAAATGAAACAGAAAACAATAGTTATTTTACATATTATTCTGTGTATTAATATCGATATTCACTAAGAAGAACCTTTAAATGTAAAAGAAACCGGTCATTAGAAAATTTCGAGAAGTCAAAAATCAACTTCCCTATGTCCAGAGAAAATCACTATGTAGCATAGGTAAAATCAGTTCACCAACAATACATGTATCACTTTAATTTATTCATTTCATGTTTTTATTGAAGCAATCTGGCATATTTGAAGTTTGACCAACTTTAATGCCAATATCTCAAGTGGTTTCCAAATTTTGCGAGAAAATATCTTTGATTTTATGCACGGTGTCCAGAGTAGCATCGGTAGATTTCAAACCAGTACACTTTGCATTTTAGCAAAGCTGGTACACATACTGACATTAATATACCTCTTTTCAAAAGACTTTGGGGAGTTGTTCTCAAGGAAACTTGAATTCAGAAGTTGCTCCTTTGTTAAAGATTAAAAATATGGCTAAAGAAGCACGGTGTCCATGGTGTAGCATCGGTATAAAAATGTAGCATCGGGTGGGTTATTATGGATTTCTAGTAAAATTCAACAGACTGTATATAATCCTTTTTAAATATTTTTATCCAGATGGTAAAAAATTCTTCATATAAAATAATAGAGAAACCTAGTATAATCTAGAATATAATTTTTTAATCAATTGACACTTTAGTGTGACATGGTATACGGTGTCCATGTAGCATCGGTACAGATAAATTTGTATTCGGTAAGTTTTAGGCATCTGTGTTCAATTCTTTTCCCAGTTTCGTTGGTTCAAGATCTTATGTGTGGCTTGGTTAACAAGAGTGGCATTTAATAAAACAGATTATGCAAGAAAATGCAAATTTTTACCAATGCTACAGGATACAGTGTCCATGTAGCATCGGTAAAATTTGTGTTGAATTTCTGCAATTAGGAACTGATTATAAACTTTTAATTATGAAATAAACAGCCTGCAATGTTCTCAGAACAAAAAGGGCTGCTTATACAGGTGTATAACCTTTTAGGTAACATTCCTTGCAAAGTTTAGATATTAAAATCCATTGATATTTATTTTCACAAGATTTATCACATACCATTCATCTCGTGATGCCTCATTTGACATTTTTCGTAGTTTCAAATGATACCGTTGGTACTTACATGTGAAAGTACCATAGTTGGACATTATTAAAATGTAAATTGATGAGAAATACCATAACCTTCTTTTAAGATATAGGAAGAATAAATCTGAAATGGTGTCCATGTAGCATCGTTAATTTTTAGCACAATTGCTGAACAAAGATTCAGTGCAAATACGTTTATCAACTTCCATGAGCAAAAAGTGAACTTTTTTTGCTTAAGTACAGTGTACTTGTGCTAATTAAAAATGATATTAGATTTACAATTAAGTGGTTTTGAAATTTAGACCTTATGTCACACTTTGTGTTCAAACTTCATGGAGTAAGCCATTTGCCTTTATAGTGTACTTTTGTCATTATTTTGAGTTAAAAGAGTTAACAATCACTTCTGAAAAGGCACTGTTGAAGAAACCAGTTGCTTTATTCTTGAGTTTTTCATGTTTTTAGGAAGCCATTTTGTACATAGTATAGTCAATGGGAAGCTAATTTGTGGTGTGTCCATATAGAGTGTAAACAAAAATCAGGACTTCACTTATTTTCATTATTACCCCCCAAAATATTCATACATGTAAGGGACCCACCCATAAAAAACACCGTCCCGGTATGAATTTTACATTGAAAGGAAAGTCTGGTCAATGATAAAGCATGTAATAAGGACCAAAATACCGGGAAAATTTTGGAAATCGAATGACCCGTTTCAAAATGGCGGCCAAAAACAATTTTTTGTGTCGCGTCAACAATTTTCACGCCACAATTTCAAAAACTGTGTTCCCGAAGGAATTTTCGCATGAAATTTTGCTCAAAGTTGCCCATTGCAAGTACAATTACATTGCAAAAATAAAATTTGAAATAAGTTATTCGGTTTCGATTTTATGGGCAAAACAAATTTGAACAGTGCCCTCGAAAAATCACTTTATGCTAATTAGCACGAAAACGACTGGATCGATTTGAATTTTTTTGCCACTAAGGGAGCCGCTGCGTGAAGTTTGACATGGAGCGGCGATCTAAATTTCTTTAGCGTTTTCGCTCCAACTATTTAGCTTCAAATCTTGTATTATATTCATCAGGATTGTTCATAAAAGTCATTTAGTTTAGTTTAGTTTAGTTTATTTAGCTTCAAGTTATAAGCTTAAAATTATACCAAATCATGACATTTTATTGGATTATTGAAAAGATATAACAAAAATGATGCACAATTGTTCCTAATGTAACAAATCCACCTTTTTAAGATACCCACATTAAAAAGCATGACCCTTTTATATATGACCTGTTGAAAAATGAACAAATAGAGGTTTTGCAATATATGATGCGAGCTAACTCTTACAATTTGAATTGAAACTTTGGAAGGATTTTATATTTAGGACTAAAATTAATAAATTCTACTTATGATGTAAATCATATGGGCATTTAATCAGAGATGCCGCAGGACTGCAAAAAAAATCTACATGTATAGAGCGCAGCAAGCGGAGCAACCTAATGGGTGGGACCTAAATTTGATTATAACTTCAGTTCTGCTTACCCTACAAAGGTGGTTGACCCCTCATTTTGCAGCATTTTTAACACCCTTTCATATAATGTACAATTGTATTTGATCAAAATAACTTGAAATTTTTATGAATCTGCCTACATTGCTTTTAACTTAAATATACCAGCAGGACTGCAAAAAAAATTAAAATGTATAAAGCACAGCGACCTAACGCTATAACCGGAACCCACTTGAAGTCTATTACAGGAGTTAAATTTGACAATAAAAGGGACAGTAAACTTACCAAGAGAAACAGAAAATGGTTAAAATCAATATAAAAATCATACACAAACTTGTTAATACAACATACAAATATGTGCTTCCCTGATGAGATTCTGTCCTTTAAAGTTCTGACTTTGCTATACTTTACATACAAAAAGATGTTTTAAAATCGTACTACCGAAATCTCCGAATTCATTATATATGATGCGTCATGTAATTTTAATAATTTGAATTTTGAGAGATTTTAAACTTCAAGAGAGCTACCACACCCACCCCACCCCACCAACACCCACATCTATGAAAAATAAATCAATATTTATAATTGCTAAATTAATGTACGTTGTCTTCAAATTAAATATTTTCAGTAATACTCTCTCTCTGTTTATACTTGGAAAAACCTTTTAATCATGTTCTGACATTTCATAACAAAAATCTCTTTTACAGAAGCAGCACTATCACTTCAATAGTGAAATTAACAGGTCTGTATCAGTGACAATTGTCGGCCCTGTCGCCAGTTTTACAACCAGAAATGTCCGATATTAACGAAAATAAATGTTTTTTCTTGCAAAATTGAGTCATAATAGGTCTGATAAATACATCTTCCACACTTCAGACTCATCTCTACATTATTCTGATTTATTTCCGACTAAAAATACAACAAGAATTTCTTTAAAAATCACAGAGAACTTATAAAATTATATTTTTTTTCAATTTTCTTCTGAGAAAATCAGAATTTTCGGCAGGCATTTTAAAAAAATCTGAATTCCGATTTAAATCGGAAAACTGGCATCTCTGTTTAATATTGATATCGTAGGCAAAAATAAATACATATACAGTATTACCAAATATAATCCTTTTATTTTGAGCTCACCATGATCATATTTCTGTTGATGTGAGATAAGTCTATATCATGTACGTCAGGGTAGCGTGGGTAGTCTTCCGTAAGCTCTTCATAGCCGACTTTCAACTGGGTGGAACTCTGGTTACGAAAAAAAAAAAAAATAACATCATGCAATGAAGGTTACAAATATAATGTAATTGCAAGGTGTATACCCTATTTTGGATGTGTTTTCGATAGACAGATTTAAACAGTCAAAACTTCACTATTGATTTTTCATATCTACATGTGAATTTTATTTAGAGTAATTTAATTTAGTAAACTGAATATTTCAATTTTTTATAAGGCACAAGCAATTAGATCCAACCTAAACTAACAAACTGCAAAAATCTCTGCAACAATATATTAAGGTGGTATTAAACCCAAAATGAATTTGCTCTGACTGAGACCAAAATAGGCCGGAGAGCTAAGCAAAAAAAAAAAAAAAAAAAACGTAATTCAAAATTTGAGCCAAATCGGACAAACAGTTTTTGAGATATTGCTTGTTTAAAGTTTCTTTGTATTCTATTGTTTTTGCCAATATATTGATGAAGTTAATGAGGAAAACTGGCTTAACGTGATCATTAATATTAATTTTTGCCAATATTTTCCTTAACTTTTATGGATGAACCTTAATAATACCTTTAGGACTTTTGACTTGAAACTTTGCCAATGTGTTTCTATGACCTAAAATTTAATTGTATGATTTACCCGCCCATCTAAATTGCATATTTGCATAGTTAATAAGCTTTTTGTATAATTCTCATTAATTATGCAAATATGCAAATTAGATGGACGGATAAATCATGCACTGCTTGAGGCCATAGAAACACATTGGCCAAGTGCATGTTATGCCCAAATTATGTAAAATAAAAAGAGTATGAAGGTTTATTTGTAAGATATTGGTAAAATATTGGCAAATATGAACATTGCTAAAAATGTTGCTCATTAACTTTATCAATGTATAGGCAAAAACAATTAGATAACGAAGAAGCTAAAATCATGCATATCTTGACAACCATATTAGATTTCCTTCAAACAAAAAACATTTTGCTCAGTGTTTTAAGCTTTACTTGTTTAATGTTATTAAGGGCCCTGTCAACCCTTCATTTTCAGAAATGGGTTATGGACTGTAACTCAGTGACGGATAATTAAATCCAAATCAAAGTATACATTTCT
>JXSR01S022627.1:3760-18585 GCA_000969725.1 Ophiothrix spiculata
CACCACAGAAAATATATACTAAATATAAAATATATTTGTAAAGGCTGCACATTTTCCCTTGGTGTGACAATCTGCAAATATGCCTTGTTCTTGAGAATGGCTAGGGATTGTTATTTTGACACTAAAAATCATCCCATTTTAAGTTGAAAACCGGTGTCAAAATGCACCTAAGCTTTGAAACAGGTAGGAAAGGTCCATAAAAATATGATATAACGGTAAAATACAGTAAAATAAACAGCCACATGTAAAAATACAGCAAAATACCGTATAATAATTTACGGCAAAGTTGTAAATTTTACGGTAAAGTGTTGGCAACCGAATTGCCAGTGATTTTACCGTAAAATAGACGGGAAATTTCTTAGAGTGTATATTAAAAACAAAAATGGTAAAACAAGTGAAGCTGACAAATGGGAGTGTTCTTGAAACAAGATAGCGACTTTGCAATTACATCTTCAAGCGATGTAACGTGAGTTGTACGGTAACTACGAAATGTTTATGGGCATTGCGACATCAATTATTTCGCCTTAGATGTATCGCCCATGTTTTCTTTGTATATTCATGAGAATGATCCTTCAGGTACAAAACTGATAAAACGTGCATTTCATGCTCGGTAGCAAAAGTAATTCATTTAATGTATTGGTAAAACACGACACGGGATCTAATTTGAAAGAAGCCATTGGCGACTTTCATACATGGTTCTTTAATTGTCTTTGCCATATTGCTTTATGAGTATATATTAGGAACAATTGAGGGTCATTTAGTTCAAATTGTCGTTTTTACAGAGCTTGTAAACTATCTCGTTTCACGTTTGGTGACTAGTGTCTGTGTAATGTCAAAGATATTTGATATCGTTAGAAAACATGCATTTTATTAAATGAAATAAAAATATTTTGGTATAATATCAACTGCAATGTGTATTTGATGTTGTGTTTAATTAATGGATTGAAGGTAGAATTTTCCCGGTGTACTTCTACAAGGGTAATTGATATCAGCTATATATGTTTCATAATTCATATTTACTGTGCGTTGACAGATGTTAAAATATTACGGGATTAGTAAAGAATGACACTGGATCTGTACTGGGTAATCCTCTAAGTGATTTTAATTGGTAACGAAGTCATTGTATTGCCTCACTTAATTGTTAAAAACATAGTCGCTTTATTTATTTTAACCATTGTTGTGTAAGTACATTAGGAAATTTGCTGAGTGCATTTTTACTTGTTATTTATTACAATTTTATCTAACGAAAAAACAAAAACAAAAATATCTTTAATATCATTGAACTGTAAAGCACAAAATAAAAATAGTGAATCAAATACCGTATACATGTATGTGACAACACAAGCGAGCCATTTTGTCAATTTTTGATATTTTTTCTATATTTCTGTTTATTTTTTTAACACGTA
This sequence comes from Ophiothrix spiculata, assembly GCA_000969725.1. NCBI lineage: Eukaryota > Metazoa > Echinodermata > Ophiuroidea > Amphilepidida > Ophiotrichidae > Ophiothrix > Ophiothrix spiculata. The sequence continues at coordinate 5,167 of JXSR01S022627.1, forward strand.
ATAAGAAGTAAAATAAACCATAAACATCCCTTGACATAAATAAAATAACGTTCGTCAAACGTTGTCAAATATGAGATACAGATTATTGCTCATAAAGACAAATTAGCCTTTAATTTAGTTTTAAGTTTGGTCCTTAGAAAATATTATTTATTTTTAACACTGTGGCTCAGTTTTTTAGAAATCGAAATTTACATGTGTTTTGAAGAATGCATAAATATTGTGAAACGGGAAACTACAAATGATCTAGCAAACAAGTAAAGGCTTATTTTGGTGAACAGTTAAATATGAATTATTTAGTTTATATCTAAGATGCGAGATAAAAGATGTCAATGAACCGCAATAACAGACGAACGAACTAATTTGTATTTATTTTCAAGAGTCACCCTCAACCATTTGTCCGTTAATCAGCTTTTATATACTTGACTTAAGAATAAGGATTTTTAGATAAAAAAAACCCGATAAATTAATTCATAATTCCGCCCGGTAGTAATATTATTGAATTAACAAAGCCACTTGAATATTAACAAACGTAAAAATGAACCAAAAGCAATCTTATTATTGGCCTCATGAAACACGATAATTTTTATATGACTATAAAGGTGTGGTTCTTCTTAACAACATGATGTTGGGATGTCAAGTTCACTGTTAGATTTTGCATATTTACACATTTACAGATATAGTATTTTCCATAATTAAATTTCTCCGTTCGCGGGGTTTTTGGAGAACGACGCTTTTTGCCACGGTGGTTTGCGTGAGAGTCGCACATATTTACAGATAATGATTGGCCTAATTCCAGTGCTTGTGAAGCGCCGACGATCGCGCACGATACGCTCGAGTTAAACGATGCCGCACGCAGGGAAATTTAATAAATGAAAACACTATAATCACAGTTTTGGGCATAATAGATACCAGAAGTTTATAGTTTGACTGTTGATTTTCTTTTAGGAAACATGTTCAAAATGGCGTCAATAGGTTTCTTCAAAAAGGTTGACGGTCTTATTTTTTTCGTACTCTCAAAAGTTCAAGCTGTTCGGATAATCTGATATTGTTCAGATTATTGCCAGATTGTAGAACAAATACTTCTGACGGAATTACAAATGATAAATGAGACTTTCAATGCTAGGTATGTTTCACATTAAATTGTGCGATCAAGTGCTTTTAACGAAAACAAGTATACTGCTGTAATACTAAAAGTCTGAATATCTTTTGTAATTCCATACGTATCTCGACCATATGCATGTGAAATTTGAATAAGATCGGATTATTCGAACTACGAGAGTTTTGAAAGAAGTCGTTAAAATAATAACCATTTTCAAAATATTGTTTTGCCAGCAGGTTACTGTGAGTAAAATCAATAGTCGCCAACAACAACAACAACAACAACACCAACAACAACAGGTACTTAGGACGCTATTAAACAATGTAACATAGACATACACAAAATATAAATAATATAAGCAAAGTTAAAACAAGAAAGTCTTAAGATTTTTCTTAAACACCTCCACTGACTGAACAGTTCTCTTGTGCGGTGAAAGATTTTTCCAAGCTCGTGCTGCGCAGACAGCAAAACTACGATCTCCGATGGCAAGATTTGTTAAAAGCCTGAAAGACATAAAGAACAATTTTGAAAACAATTCTTTGCCTCACTGGCAACCAGTGTAGTTCTACAAGCAGTGGCGCAGCCTCAGTTCTTCTTCCAACTGCATAAACAAGACGGGCAGCATTATTCTGCAAAGGCTAGTGTATAATTTATATATGCTGAAGAAAAATGTTATAGTGTGTCATGTTTGTGTGGTAAAATCTTGCAGTGGACGTGAAATACACAACGACATTCTCGAAGAACAGTAGCCTTAAGTAAAGATTTCACTATGTCACCTTTGGAATAATATTGCACTTTACACTTCCAATCAGTAATAAAGTTGGATATTTGCCAAGATCTTAATTTGTTATTAATGACATTAGCAAGCATTGACCCAAGGTTATACATCTTTAACTGGTGAGTAAAGCTCAATTCATACTCGGCCTCCAAACAAATTTTTTCCTACAAAACATTTGGTCGTGACGTCACCAAATATTTGCCATCGAACTTTAACTATGAACGGGTAGCAAACATTTGGTCCAATGTATGTGGCAATTAAATAACGTGTGCAATCTAGCGCGAAATTTTGTTTGGTCTCAACTCGGTGTTGAAGTTATTTTGTTTGGAGTCAATCGTCATTTTTACGTCACGACCAAATGTTTGGTAGGAAAAATTTTGTTTTGAGGCCGACTATGAATTGAGCCTAAGAGTGAAAACATAGTCGGCCACCAAATTTTCCCTACCAAACATTTGGTCGTGACGTCAAAATGAGGAGTGACTCCAAATAAAATAACGCTAGATTGCACATGTATTGAATTGCCATATACATTGCACCAAATGTGTGTTACCGGTTCATACTTTGAATTCGATGGCAAATATTTGGTGACGTCACGACCAAATGTTTGGTAGCGAAAATTTTGTTTGGAGGCCACTATTTTTTCAGCCTAACGCATGACTTGAACGATATTATTGACTTGATTATTTAAACCTCGTCGACCTAAGGAGGTTACCACTACACCCTAACAGATCGTCGCCGATTGCCCCAAAACGCAAAACAAAGTGACCCCGAGCATCTAAGTAATTGTTTTTACATCCTTTGCGGTCATTTTGATGAAAAAAGCCTTAGGTGGGGGTAGGGTAAGCCGTCAAAGTCTGTTGATGGGGGTGGGGGGGGGGGGGGTGGGGGGGGGGGGTAACCACTTCATATAAAAGTAGCCATTTTGAAAAGTGTCTGCATGCTAACAAGCTTAAACTTACAATACATTATTTCCTTTATTTATTAACAAAAACCCCAATAAAAATAAATAAAAATATTTAGATCTTTTATAGCGAATTTTTGATATTTTTGTTTCAATTGTCGCCGAAATCATAATTTATTTTACTTATAATCATAAAATTACAGACATTACATCAACCAAAAGTGTAACATAAACAAACTAAAACTGTTATTCAGGAGATTACCAAAGCTAAGGCTAGAAATTACCTGAAAGGGTTGTCCCCCGGAAACGCCGATTAAGGAGTTTCCCATGATATGGAGTCATTCCATTAAATTACCATCAAGAAAAGTCAATGCACGCTTTATAGTTTTTTAATCAAATTTAAATTAGGAGGCATTCATAATAATTTCAATGCTCTAAATAATGCATTTCTCAACTCAGTTCGTGCTATTTTACATACTTTGTCACTTTCTATTCAAAATATCATTTTCTCTATATTTCCGGTAAAAAAGAAAATTGCTTTATGCTTTGTATGAAAATGCGTTGTTTATGCTCATTCATTTTGCCAATTACATGTATATTCGGTGTCTTACAACATTTTTCTTACACAAATTAAGGTATAATTCATTTGCGACGCAGCTTTCTTCCGGTGTATAAGTAATCAAGGTCCCCCTGGAATCAAAATCCGCCTTTCATTAACCATAATGGATTAAAGCGTGAAACCGAAGTTGCGTTAGAGTTGTTAGCCTATACTTTACTGTACGACCCGGACACGACCCGGACATTAAGGACAGGGGATTGTGATTCCTATTAGACCCCGAGAGTAGGGGAGATAAGAGACAAAAGCTGACTGAGTATATTATAACTGTGCGTCCCTGGTTTGGTACTATGTTACTCAATTTTGGATTTTTATTTATAATTCGGGGGTGTTTTGTGCACTGACGGTAACGAAAAATCCCAACAACCTTTCGTTTTCAAGATATTTGTTTCTACTTAAACTAGTTTTGTCACTGTCTTCTTTTTTAACTTGATAAAACTATTTATCTTTTAGATGAATTATTTCTACTCACCTTTTACTACAGTAAATAGTCTAAGATAGAACCTTCCTTTTAATATAAACAAATCGCTAATAGAACTAGCTGATAACATTGAAGAAAACATCATTACAATTATTTATACCCAAGTTGGATAGTTATACTAAACTTAAGTCAACATAGGAGTACTTGAATTAATTGGGTTAACTCTCCAATTCAACAAAATTGCTTCTATTTATTGATGAAAGTTTCAGGTTTTGAAAATGTCTTTTTTTGTTGGAAATTGTCAACAACATTTAACATTGTAAAGTTGACAAACGTTATATTTTTGAATTTCAAATATGATTTTCTCAAATTGATGTATATTGCAAATTTGATAGTTTTACCAACTTATGGAAGAAATGAAAGCGGTGGTTAGAAAGCAGTGGTTAAAACAAACACACTGATGGTTATTTTAGTGCAATACCAGTAACTCCGTAGAAATTGTTGAATTGGGCCTTTTGTGATCCTCACAATGGCACTTTTCGACCACTTTTGTACATTATAAAAACATTCAGAGTTTGAAATAAGTATAAAGTCAATTTTCAAAATACTTGATATATAAACATGCCACATCTTAGCTAATGTTTCCCTTGTTTTGTAATATAAATTCTAACAAAATATGCATAAGTGGATCCATTTACAGCAAGAACTTAGTTTTATGTGTTTTTTTAATGTGGGCTCCCCAAAAAGGTGGATTTGTTGCATTAAGATTGATTTATTTCATTTTTTTGTATGATTTTTAAGAATAAACACCACATAAAGTGACTATTTAAACATAATAACTTGTTAAATCTAATAAGCCAGATTTGAGACGGTTGGGGTGGGTACAGTTCATTGGAGGCTTGAAATATATGACAGGAAATTGATTCACAATTTCCATGATACCTTTACTGTAAAGTAGTTGTATTAAATGATGTATGCGCAATATAATAATCGCAAATGAAATCTAATGCCATGTACTTGGAGCAATGCAAATACTACACATTTAGCTTTATATACGGATAAAAACATACACTTATATTAGAAAAAAATAGACGCCACTGTGGTTAAGTCGTTTAATCCTTAAATTTATGACCTTCGTTAATAAATCACAGAGTAAGCCCGCGATTTGTATTTTTATCAAGGAGCAGTTTTCTATCAATTTTCATTGCACACAAGCATGTAGTAAATTGCAATTGAATTTTCCATAAGATATCATTTTGCATCGTTAAGGAGGCTTTACAAACAAAGCTGTACCAACATCGAGCTTTCGTTCAATATTTTGAATCCATCAAATCATGAATTATACATTTTTGGTTTGTTAATAAATGTATCTTTTATTTGCTGGCACTCAGATTAAGTGTTCTACAAATTGAGTTTGTAATAATGACAATGTTTAAGGATGGGGAAAAAAAGTAGTTTTCAGCTTTTATTAATTTTTATTAGACATAAAGAGACAAATACGGTACGTCTATGCAGCTATATTAAGTAAATTAAATTAAATTTAACACACAATTTAATTTAGAAAACATATGGACAGTAATTGTTGATTAAATTGAAATTAATCATTACTTGTATAAAAACAAAATTACCTGAACATAATCATATTGTTGTTTTATATGACTGTACGCCTCTTATGATCGAATGTAGAAAAAGTATATGTTATTAGTACAGTGGACAATGAATACTAAAATCTTGCATTCGCGATGACAACATATATATACAAAATGTCAAATACAATGCATCTCAAAATAAGCAAGATACGATAGTATTCTGTCTAAATGTCCTATAGTACATGTATAATACTTTCATGGCTTTTGTAATTGGAAGGTCCTCATATTTCCACAACAATTGTATTTTATTCGTCATTACGTAATCTTTTGACCGATTTAAAAGAGTGAAATAATAAAGATGAGGCAATCAAAACTTCAGCCAACAAAGTTCAGTAACGTACGTATGCGCAGATAAATGGTTTTCAACTAAACCCGTAAACCAAACACAATTGTTTCTTGTAGATCCTCATCTATAGCTTACTAAAACCCACGTCTGACCAAGGGGGGGGGGGGGGGGGGGGCTGTTGCAACCCCCTAGATTTTAGGAACGAAACCCACAATAAACTTGGTTTTGCCATCACAAAAATCGGCCAAGGCGTTACGCAATTATGACGTCATAATTTTGGCAAGAATTGCCATCAAAATCAAAAAATTTGCTACAAAAGTTCTAAATAACGGGATTTCATTTGTATTTTTTGCAAATACAGAAGGAAAATGATAATTTAAAATGCATTGCAAGTACCATACCACCTATACCCCAACTTTGACGGCGTACTATAACCCCACCTTAGGTGATACTCCCTTAATTTTTTCATCAGAATGACCGCAAAGGATGTAAAAGAGATTACCCAAATGCCTAGTTGAGGTTGCTTTAACGTTTTTATGCTGCGGGGAAAAAAAACCTTGGGGAAGGGTTGAGACCACCCACCCCTGGTTAGACGAGGGTTATAAGTTTATATTCTTGTCACATCGACAACACAATTTCCCCCCATGGCTTAGATTTTTCTTTTAATTTACTTCTACGTTTGACTCAGCAATACTTTCAATACTCATTCGATATACATCTTATCGTAAAGTGTATATCCAACAAAGGGCTACAAATGCTTCAAGAAAATCAAATTTCCACTCGAGATTTATCTCAAGTACCTGTCCGTTTTGATATACAAACTGAGGCTGTATCACTAGGCTTGTGGCTATTTTTTGGACTCATTTTCATGTACTGTCACCCAGTACTGCTTAACCATTTACCGCCTTAATTGTGTACACCGTTTTGTCGACAAGTCTCATTTTATCTTGGTTTATTAATAATGCCGTTTGTATTTATTTAGAGTATAACAAATAAAGAAAAATATATTCAGTTATTCAACATAAGGGTTAGATAAGATCATCCTCGGGGAAGTATCCAATGGTTCCTATTATAGTTTTGTACCGCGCTTTTTAATACTCAGTAAAACACGAAAACTTCCAGCACATAATGCCTTATACCGTATGCATGCACAGTCATTGCTCCATCTACGCTCATTTACTGCCTTGGGTATCTCAGCTCATCAATATTCATTAAGTCTTCCCCGTCACCTGACCTTCCGGTAAAATTGTTCTTGGCTGTAAAAGCAATTTGTACATTTTGGTATTTAGATGTGAGCATGCATACTAGCAAGAGCGCAACATCCGAGCGCATAGTATAGTTTGTTTCACAGTTTGTACTTCTTCAACAAGCGGGAGTGTGAGTTTGAATATTATTTGTATTTACATGAAGATGTGCCATTCACTGCTGATCTAGATGATATTGATGATTCAGATTTACGAAGCAACTTCCATGCTATTGTACTACCAACAGCGCATCAACATGAAATAAATTATTTTTCATTGCTAATATCATGTGACAAGAGATATAAATCGCCAGCTAAGTGTATCCTTGGATGTACCACTGAAAGTATTTGAAATGAGTTTCACATAAGGGAAGACTTCTTAAAATCTCTCTTTGATTTTCAAAGTGAAATAACATCATGGTGGACTTGAGAGTTTTAGTACTGTTTGTTTGGATAGACTTTCTTATGTATTTACATATAGTTTCAGCTAAACAAGATCCTGTTGTGACTGTTCATATGCCTGTCAATCCTGTTGACATTGGAGCTGTATTCGCTCTTCACTGCCAGGTTTCCAATCTCGAAACTAGTCAGAGTGTCCAAATTTACAAAACGACTCCAGGACAAAGTCTACAGCTTACCGTAGGTGAGAATATTGTAGTAAATGATGAACGCGTTTTTCTCGCTTCAAGACAGATGACTGATGGATCCGTCATATATTTTATGTCTATTATTGATGCTACCACAGAAAACGCTGCAGATTATTCTTGTAAAGTTGTAGATACATATCCAACCCTGAGAGAAGTAGCTGTTGATTCTGTCACCCTTGATGTGACTTATTTTCCAACAAAAACAAGTCCGATATGTGATAGTGTGCAACCAACTGTATTTTATGAAGGTGATGTTGTTTCTTTAAGCTGTAACTCTGAACTTGGAAATCCAACTATTGCGTTAAAATGGAAACGCACAAGCGATGATACCTATCTAAATTCTAAAGAGGAAATGATAGGCAATCGAATTTACGGGAGTGTAAAATTTACAGCGACAACAAAAGACAACGGAGTGTTCATATGTGAAATAGTCAGCAAAGCTTTTCCAGGTAAAGAACAGTCATGTCATATTGGACCTTTGACAATTTTACGCCATCCAAGTCGAATAAATATCCCAGAAATAAACACTTTTGCTCCTGATATAACGCACATACCTAAGCAAACATTACCTAGTGGTCATAAGGTATCTGATCCAGGACCAAACTGTAAGGAAATGTGTGATTCTTTTGCAGAAGAGACAGTTACATATTGGATAGCAGGAACAATATTTGTCGCAGCGATAGCCTTATTATTTTGTATTGTGTGTATAGGACTGTTAATTAAATATTGTAAACTCTCAACTGAAGACTTTCCTGATTATTCAGCATCCATTGAAAACGCTGAAAAAGTATATGTTGAAGTTGAAAGTAAAAGGGACAGTGGCAAAATGTATATGTCATTAGTGAAACCCTTTCCAGAGACAAACTATTCACCGGTTTCTCAAAAGATGTAAATGTGATATGTGAATATGAAAACTTTCTTTATTCAAGTAATGGTATATTCACAGGGTTTTTTCCCGATTGGTATTGCTCGACACCAGTCTTATCTGTTGCGGTGGTTCTATAACGCTAAACATAGACAGAAGTGATACTTTAACTGATATAGAATGGTAAAGTCAATCGATGTAATCATATGAATTATGAATACATCACTACATCTTTGTAAGTAAAACTGTTGAATGTGACATAATACCCTTGTTTATGGTAAAAGGACATTTTCTGGATCAGCCCAACAATTTATTATTGAATAGTGGATATCAACAGATAAAGTTTATATAACTGCCACGTTATTGGCAGTTAATCTTTTTGTGAACGCTTCATTGCAGATTAATTTTTGTAAACAAACTTAAGATATTTTGAAACTTAATCAGGCTGAAAGACATCAAAGGGTCAAGTGTATCAAATGTTGTAATCCTGGGCTATCCTTGGGCAGCTAAGCAATTCAAATATCAAATCTGATATGTCTTTGTGACATTAATTTTATTGACATATGATATGGTTTTGCCATTGATAGCAACGATATTCTAACCCTAACCCCACTCTTTACCCTAATCCTATGTAACTCTTACCCCATTCTAAATTTTATCTCACGTAAAAAATGAATAAAGATGATTTTCTTACTTGAACATATTACAATTTCGTATTATCATATTACTAGTATTTGGGTTTATAAACCATATTTGTGCTTCAAAAGGACACATGTGTAACCTGGTTTAGACTTACACCAGAGTCAACAGGTTAATAAACGTAGTAAAATAAGGTAAGTCCTAATATATCTCAGTGCTGGAAAGTTGCTAAATACTTTGTTTTATAAAAATGAATAATTGGTACTTGTTTTCAATATATTTCGATATTCTTTTATACAAACTGTGTATAGCGAAAAAGTTTCAGAATAATATAGGCTGCTTGCATTTAGAGGTAGGCCTACGTGTATATACATACATCCCACTAGACGATCGGTAAAAAGTATATTTTTGCAATTGTGTGTACTGTTTGATACGATAAAATATACTGATATTATGAATTGTGTGCAAAATGATATCCTTAAATAAAGATGTTCATATATATTTAGTCTTGCTCTTTCTAAGGTACCGTATAGCAACAAAAATAGCTAGTTTAACTACAAAAAATAACCAGTTTAACTACAATAATGTATTCGGTAACATAAATTTCAAGTGTTTCCTCTCTTTGAATTTTAACCAAAAATTGGTTCATAATATTTCAAAAATTGTTTCACTTGTATATATAAGAACATTCATACCCCAAACTGAAAAACACTCAAACCACCACCACAGCAACAACTACATACAATTACGATCAACTTATCTATAAGAGCATACTCTTGAAATAATGAAGGACAATACCGATTTTGAGTTACAAGGCAATAATTATAAACGTAGAGCGCAATGTTGTCCCTCATTGTTCTTTAAGTTCAAACAATCATCATATCACGATAACTTGATGACGAGATGACCAATTGTGACGAGGCTTGGATTAAAAACGCAAAATATAAAATGCTTTGTTTGGTGACAATAAAAAGACAGAAAGTGAAAAATTGCTGACATGTAACTCATTTTCCTTGATCATATTACTCTGTTTGTTTAAAAATGGAATGGTTTTCCATGCTGATCAATGTATAAAAAATTTACATTTCCTTTTTTTTTTAAATTATGCATACTTTTCCTAATCATTTATATAATTAACTTACACTATATATTAGGGTGCATCAGACGCCCTCATGTCATACATATTTTTTCTACCAAGTCTTAGAATGTTCCATTTGGCTAGAAAACACGCTGTGTAAAGTTTGAAAAAAAATTAGAGGTGGTCTAGGGGGACCACGGTGACATTAAAGTTAAGGTATTGAAACTGCCTGCTTACATATGGCAGCTATTTATTATTACCTCAAGAATCCTCATTCAGAAACTCACAAGGAATAGCTGCCATATGTGGTATTTCAAATAATGACTCTGACTGTTTCATGGGATATACAATAACCCCTATTTTCAATGCCAAACAACAAGATCACTAGGCTTCTTCAACATGAAATGCTTTATCACTTGTGGTAATTGATATCAATAAAAGAATCAGATCAGATCAAAAATCCAATAATTGTCCACTTAAGGGGCTAACTGCATGGACGATCTTGAGTGCTTGTATTATAAAAACTACTTGACATGTTTGGTCCAGTAGGGTCCAGGGTTAATGAGTTTTGGTTGTGACCTTGAATTACACAAAATGACCTCAGATGGTCAACTTTTTGAACACTGTTGAGATTTGACCTCAAATGACCTTTGACCTTAAATGACCTTGACCTGACCCCTTAGAACACTCATGGTGCCAAAATGCTTTACCACTAGTGATAATTAATGATCAATGAAAGCACTTCAGATCGTTCATGCAGTTAGCCTCTTAAGTAGGCAATTATTGGATTTCTAGCTCTTTTCAATGCCTAAACAACAAGACCATTATTCAGCTTGAAATGTTTTATCACTTGTGATAATAAATGATCAGTAGTAGAATTAGACCAGACAAAATGAATGGCAGTGATTTTTCAAAGCATATGTCACTGAAATCAACCAAGCAGCTATTGTATTTTGTATTGAGTTATGATATAGAAAACACAATAGCTGCCTTTTGCATATTGCAAAACTAATGGCATGTGTAAAAACTGCCACGTGGCCCCGAAACGAATTTCATTTTTGATGAAATTTGGCACAGGTATTTTTATCAAGCATTGGAACAATTGTATATTAGGTAGAAGTTTACTAGAAGCTTTTTTAAAATGGAAGTTGAGTTGAATCTGTAAGAGAAAACTGTATAGTTAATTATACATGTTGTCATTAAAAAGACGCCATTAAAACAGACGAAGTTATTTCCAAAACATACAGTATTTTTCATTTATGCATCCTCTTTTATTTGATATTAATATACAGTTTTACTATTCCATTTTCTCTTTAACTTACATGCTCGCTTAGTTCCCTTAAATGGTCAATATAACTATATATCATCAAAAGCAAGTCAATGCATGCTTCATATTTGTAATGAAAATTAAATTAAAAAGCATCTTCAATGCCATTAGTGATCATGAAACATTCATTAATGATGTGTTTTAATTCTCTTGACTAAATTAGCATTAATGTCCACAAAAATGAAGTGTCCAAAACGGATTGCCTTTTTCAAAGTTTTGAAGATATACATTTTGAATTATACATATAAAAATAAAAGATTGTTTCGAGTCACATTTTCATTCGAAATTTACTACGGGGAAAGTAAGATGATGGTTCAATAAGTTTGAGGCATAAGGTAGAAGCAGATAATCTGTTTTTATTCTTATGCTTCGTGTTTCCACAAATTAAAAAACATTTTTAAAGAAATTACTGGAAGATGATTTTCGCGAAAACTTAAAATCAACAAAACTTAAATTACATGCAACCTTAAAATCGTCACTCATGTCACACATACTGTAAATACTGAGAATAATAATGAAAAAATAATTTGGTGCGGATTTTAAAAATGTCAGGGAGGAGTTGGATGTGTGAGTACTTGGTATATATTATAAATTGATATTAAACAAGCATCCTGTACCGTCTTTTAAGATACTTTTCTTTACTCACCTAACTGTTACTTACTTTACTTCAATTTACCAGCCTTATATGTATTTTCCTTACTTTACGTAAATTGGTGTCGCTTCAAAACTCAATCGGCGGTTTTGGGTGCTATGCTACTGTTTATTCCGGTTAAACCGGCCAGAATCGACCGGAACTGACAGGAAACCACTGCTTGAGTTCTGAAACGACCCTTTACCTTACCTTAACTTACCTTATCTTACAATAATCTTACTTTACCTTACCTTTCTTTTCTTTCCTTTCTTTTTTTCTTTCCTTCCCTCCCGTTTTATTATTTCCATTATTTCCTTTCCTTTTATTTCCTAATTTGTAGTGATATTGCATTCATGGATAAGATTAATTCCTCAATGCTATAGATCCATTTTTCTAAGAAATAAATTTGTCAAACCTTTGTACACTGACACTCCAGCTCAAATATTCAATATAATAAATAACCATACCCGTGTAATGAAAAAGACAAAATCTACCCGTAGATATATTAAAAACATAAATGGTAAAACAAGTGAAGCTGAAAAATGTAGCCCCGAAAGGAAAAGGTAAAAATATGGGAGTGTTCTTGAAACAAGATAGCGACTTTACAATTACTTCTTCAAGCGGTGTAACGTGAGGCGCACGGTAACTACGAAATGTTTATGGGCATTGTGACATCAATTATTTCGCCTTAGATGTATCGCCCATGTTTTCTATGTCTGTTCATAAGAGTGTTCCTTCAGGTACATAAGTGACAAACGTGCATTTCATGCTCGCTAGCAAAAAGTAATTTATGTAATGTACTGACAAAACACGACATGGGATCTAATTTGAAAGAAGCCAATAGCAGTTTTCATACATGGTTCTTAATTGTGTTTTTCATATTGCTTCGTGGGTATCTATATTAGGAACAATCGAGGGTCATTTAGTTCAAATTGTCATTTTTACAGAGCTAGTAAACTATCTTGTTTCACGTTTGGTGACTAATGTCTGCGTAATTCTAAAATGGCAAAGATATTTGATATCGTTAGAAAACATTCATTACATGAAATAAAATACAAATATGTTGATAAATTGTATAGTATAAACTGCATGTGCATTTGATACTGTGTTTAATTAATGGATTGAAGGTAGAATTTTCCCGGTGTACTTCTACAAGGGTCATTGAGATCAGCTATATATGTTTCATAAATCATTTTACTGTGCGTTGACAGATGTTAAAATATTACGGGATTAGTATAG
>JXSR01S022628.1:9219-39594 GCA_000969725.1 Ophiothrix spiculata
ATCTTCATTGATTATTTGCATTAACCCCCTTGTAATTATAAGTGTTCGAAGTCCGAACTATCCGAAAGGTCACGTCAAGAAAAAATATATCGCAACCAAGTTCTTCTAATAAAAAAAAAGTCGGTGGGTAAAATTAAATTTATCATCATCTATGAAAGACACTAACTTTTAAGTCGAAAACATAAACCTCATGTTATGTTCATTCAATCTAAATTTGAAATAACTTAAATTGACGATTTTGTTTTTACTATCACGCAGTTCATTTCATAAATATGTCAAATACATCATAATGTTCCTTTATTCTTGTTTTCTCAACTCTATACAAGATTTCCAGATTTCGAAATAATACAGGGTGTCCCGAAATTAACTGCATAATTTTAAATGTTTATTAAAATAACTTTAAAACCAGGATTCATATTACAACTCTAGACATGTATTGATAGAAGAGACGTGTATTAATCCTTTGGTTAAAAATATTATGTAATAATCAGTAACATTCTAAGATGGCAAGAAGGTCTGAAATTTCTAAGTGGTTGAGCCGCTGTACCATTCAGTGTTGACACTCTTCTACCACTTCAGCGACATGACGCCTCATGCAGCTAAACGGAACGGTTGAGAATGGTTTTATCGAATTTAAGTCCGCATAATTACCTGCTTTTTTGTTTGTTTCTGAAGGACAATACATATGAACACCCCGGACTATACCTGACCTGAAACAGAAAATGTTACTTTTATGCCCAAATATGGACATTGTATGACCATATTTGGGCATAAAATGGCATAATACCCATATATGGTAACTTTCTTTATTAAACATGACCTGATGTTGAAATTTGGTATTTATAAAGTACATCATAGCCTAATTAAGAATTGAAAAAGAAATTTGGCAAAAATTTGGAAGATGGGGGGTTCCTAAGTGGAAATTTGATGAGTTTCCCTGCAAAACGGCTTACATTCATTTTCAGCAAAAAAATCAATAGTCAATTAATAAGAAACTATTTGGTGAATTATCTAAATTACACCTTTTTTTAAAGACATATTCGTACAGAATTATTAAAATTAACATTTTGATGCAGTTTTTTGCCCTTTTCTACAAAAATGGATACAAGCCGTTTTGCAAGTCAATTCTTCACATATTCGTATTAACATTTTAAAAGCTGTTTGGCTGAATAAGTCATTGAAATATTTATGAATGATTCTCCTGTCTTCAAAGTTGATCCATCCACTAAATGTGAGTCACACATTTATTTTTCTTCTCAATATGAACGTGCGCTCTTTACGTTTGGCACAATTTACGTTGAAGTTGTTTTTTAAAAACAGTAATTGCATCATGTTTGGTACCAATATAATTCTATAAGTCTTCTCTATCAATACATATGTTTATAGTTGACATGCGAATCCTGGTTTTAAAGTTATAAGTATTTAAAAATGTGCAGTTAATTTTTGGACACCTGTATATCTGAGAGCCGAGAGCTTGACGCACTTTATACTTGCGCTTCTTTGCAACCGATATGTTTGATCTTGTCTGGAAAGCGAATATAAACACGTGACTCATTTTAATCAATAAACAGCAAAATGGTTCTCGAATCAATCATTCCTACGTCTTTGCTTTGAACACGTCTGGTCGCTTTAAATCGCCAATTGTGTCCGAAGATTACTTAAATCAAGTTCTAGATTTGTACTGAACCCTTGTATTTTCACTTATATTGTATTGTATTGTATTGTATTATATTGTATTATATTGTATTGTATTGTATCGTATATCAGAGTACCTAAGCGTGCTTAGGCGATAGTAAGTACAGCTTTCTGAAGGGTATTAAAGCAATAATATTGTATCTTTCTGATAATATGCTACTACAACTAAAGTTCAAATTTACACTTTTGTGATGAGTAAGGGAACTATCGAGTTGTTTTGATAAGCATAATATTACTCAACATTGTAAGACTTAACGCGTAAAATTATCTGTTCTCTACTTTACTTGTCATCGTGTTATTTAAGTTTACGTAAGTACAACTTAAATACTAGAGCTGGTTGAAGAGATCTTGACAGAGTGGAATGCATAGCCGTAAATTAGTGCAAAGTCGTTTTTGTTATAATCAAACTTAACTCTAACACTTTTGACCACTTCTTTTTTTAAAAAACTATATCCTCGGAAATTTGAAAGTCAAAACTCACGGACTTTTATCTGGATTCGAACCCGCGACCTCTCGTCAAGCCACTGAGCAAGCGCTGTCATGGTAGCGATTGCGTGGTTATAGCTAACTCGGATCTATGACGTACTTAGACGAATTTCCTAACTTTGTGGAATGGGTATATTGTGAGATTCAGTGGAGTTAGGGTTAGTCTATTGCTGATATATGGCTAGTTATCTGTATCTTTTCATTTTCAGTTTATTCTAGGTGACAGCTATAATGTATGATTGCTCAAAGGAATTTCATTCTTCTTTCCATTCCCACGACAGCTAAATAGGACGGCCGCAAAATCACTCTAAGTCTCATCATCCATTAAGGAGTTTCAACACAATCTTGGGTTGAATGACCAATCTTACGTTAACGACCTAGTTTTTGAACAAATCAATCTATTTGTAGCGGCTGTAGACAATTGATTTAGTTATGCCGTAAGCATTGTAATTTTAAGTGTCTAATCTCAAAACAGAAACAGCCTTATTCAGTAGATCATTTACCATACCTTAACAGCAACCTCTAATAAACGATCGTATTTTTATGGTTGGTCCTATTTGTGTCACATCTTGTTCACCTTAATTAGTCGTTATGAGAGTTTAGTCCATAATTTGTTGTGTATTCTTGTACATTTATCTTTAAAATCATATATACAACAGTATTATGATTGCATTGGATTATTAAACAGTTTTGACAAATATTGATGGACAACGTAAATACCTCATCTATACTTACCCAATTCTATATACTAAATCTATTTTTTCTATATTCTGTAACCCTTACATAAATTTGATTGTGTACACTAGAATTCTGATAATAGTTGTAAAGGTTATACGCAAAATATGCCAAGTTAGTCATAAAATGTTTAAAGAAAAAAATATCAAGATAAATCGTGGATTGAACCTATAAAAGAAGAAAGAAAGGGGGATAAGTGATAAAGGCATTCTAAAGATATACTTATTTTTGATGGAATGGCATAAACTCATTTTGATCATATTATATTATTAACAGGTCCTTTTTTGGTTTGCTCACCTTGTAAAGGCTTTGTTAAAAATAACAGTGCAATTTGATTTTGTTGACCATATCACGCTGTACGTTCAAATTCACTGAAGTCCAGATTAAGTTAAAACTTACTGAAGTCCAACTTATATTAGCTCCCATCTCAATATGTCGCACAATACGTCCTGTCTTTCCGGAGCGTCTAATCTCGTTCATGGCATTAATGATAAGATTTAGTAGCTGACGAAGAACGTCCAAGATTAGCAGGAGGCTTTGCTCTATGACTTTTTTTTTTATTTTGCTGCACATTATTCATAAAAGTCCAAGGAAGAGATGTCTGAGAATCTGGCTGTTCAACCAATCTGATGTCCTGGACCATTCCAATGTATAATAAAAAAAAACAGCTCTTGCTGCAGGGGTTGCAAAAAGGTAAGGAACGATGAACAGGAGAACCATTAACAGATCACTTGAGTGAAGCAATTTCGATCAGGTATATACATACTTACACAAGAATATTTGCCAAAACGTTCAGTTGAACATTGGTATACAGTTGATTTGTTGGTCTTTTAATAGAGGCACTGTGAAATTGTAATCACATGTATTCCAATACACCACTGGAAACATAGCCGAGTGAATACCTTGGGTTATCCATCTAGTCGATATAATTGACAAAATTAGCTTCTTCTCTCAATGATTTCTGTGACAATCTGGGCTTATAGGTATTTCTTACTTGTAAACAGTATTACAGGTCAAGCATTAGAACATCAACGCCTTGACAATGCCGTGTACATGTAGATTTGTTTATAGAAAACAGAAGTAAATGACGATGAAAATATAAGTTATTTTGTCGAAGTACATAAGACATCTATATATATGGCAAGGCAAATTTCACATGAAGAGCGAAAAACCATGAACAGAAAGACGTGCTTTTATGCAATGTTATATTTGGCATTCTTCAAAGTAATGTAGTCCAGACAAGTTTAGAGTAAACATAAACAAATAATGACACCAATTATAAAGGTATTTATTCAATATTAGATGCATATTTCTGACACCTCATTCTAATTTTATCGTTCTTATGCTTCTTTATTATATTCACTACTGCAAAAGTTATATATATCGATGTCAAGATTCAAACATATATTATTTTTAACAAATACAATATCATTGACAAGATTTAAGCATGTACTACAATATTTTGAATGCTCTACTATTACAACTTTTTGGAAAAAAGGTGAAAATAGAATCAAACTGATGTAAAATATCTTGAAAAGACTATTCTAATGTGTATCCATTGTCCATTATATACATATAGCCATACTAATGTACAGATTGTACTAGAATATCTTTATTATTACACACTGACCATTGCTGACCTTCAAAATTACAAAAATGATCTCCGTAGGCGAGAAAGATTTTCATTAAGCAGGTGGTTGTTCAAATAAGTTGAACGACCGTTTGCTAAATTCTTTTAAACTATCTAAGGTTTTATTGTGTATCGATAATAGAGAACAGCTTCTACTTGCTTATATATTCATTATTCTAAATTTGCGCTGGGCAAGATTCTTATCACTAAGATGTTTACATCTTACCATGTCATTAAAGTTGAAGTCCGATTAAAACTCCGTATAACCCTAACACTTTTGACTTTTTAAAATAAAAAATCACGGATTTCCACCTGGATTCGAACCCGGGACCCCTCGCTTCCCAATCCGATTATCACTATGTCAAGCCACTGAGCAGGCGCTGCCATGGCAGTGATTTCGTGGTCATAGCTAACTCGGGTCTATGTATTTGGACTTAGGCGAATTTCTCAACTTTGTGGAATGGGATATTGTGAGATTCAGTGGGAAGTATGATTTATCTTATGTACAAGTGTACAGGCAATGATCATCTTATGGAAAATTCAAAATGCTAAAGGAAACCAAATTTTAAAGGAAAAAAATACAAGGGTTCAGTGCATATCAAGAACTGGATTAACGTAATCCTCGGACACTATTAGCGGTTAGAACCGATCAGACGTGTTCAAAGCATACACTGAAACAACAGAGTGAGTCATTTGACTCATTTGAGGCACAATGTGTCAGTAACCTAAAACTGTGAAAAGTGAGTCATATGTCCGTATACTGACATACTATGGCTCAAGTGAGTCAAATAATCTAAGTCTACATATTCCTGGATTTGAATTCAGGACTTTTATCAAACATTTACATGTAGTATAAAGTATAATAGTAGTCTGGCTGCTGTCAAGATAATGCAGTCATATCATCGACTGCCTCATGCTGTCATCTTTAGAAGATGGATGTGTGTTGTTACAAACCGCTAAAACAATTTTCCTTCCTCGAAACTTTCTCGCTTTCACTGACCTATATTTTGAAGTTTTTTTTAGAACATTGTATATTAAGCTTAATCAGATGTATTGAATTTGTTACGGACACCGATATTTATGTTTTAGAAGAAATAATTATCTTGATGCTAATAAATTTAATATTTGTAAAGAAATCCTTCAATATGTATGATGATTCTCCAAAATACTCATTTAGAACATATTTGTCTTTGATAAAGATATGGTAAACGTATACACATAAACAAATACAATACCAGGTTGTGTAAACTAAATACTAGCCCTATAAAAACAACAATGAACACCTTCTTCTCCAATAAAATAGGACGCATTTCAATCACGTGTGCCGGGTAATCAATCCTAAGTCGTTAAGGTGATGTCTCCATTACATATGGCACATTTATTACCTTTGCAAGTAGGTTTAGAGTGAAGATGTCTCAAAGAATGGTACACACTCTTAATCCACTTAGGCACGGTTCCCAATTCATGACGGAATGTCTTCCGACATACGAAAGGGCTTGACGCAAGAGCCATGACGAAATGTATTTTGAGTAATGACACAAAAATATTAGGGAAACCGCATAAATACCTTCTTTGAAGTGGTGTTTATAATAATAGAGGCCCTGACGCAATTTTTCTGCATCATTCAATACACTTTAATACATCTATCTTTGAATCATAACTCAATATTTGTCTGCATCATGATGCAAGGCAATTGCGTCAAGCCCTTTCGTATGACTCAAAAGCTTTCGTCATGAATTGGGAACCGTGCCTTACCGTTACGTTCATATAAAAAATGCGGTAAACAAAATAAGTGTAAAGGGTCTTGGCAGGTGAAAATAGGCTTACATTGCATTTGAGTTTAAACACATGTCTTTTTAAATACTGCTGTATCGAGAATTCCTTTGAAAAGTTCTATTTTTTCTTGACCTATGATTATTTCTCTGTATTACATCTTTACCTCTTTTTGACGGCTATTATTATTAAGAAATGGGGCAGGGCAGGGTGCCAAAGTTGGATAAAGAAGGTGTTTTTGAGGCTCTGCAGTATTCAAAGTTGTCATTTTGAAGCTAATTCTTACTGTACATGTTTAAATTACTATTTTCTTTCTTTTAAAGCAAACTATTGCAGAATGAAAAACAAATCAATACTTAAATTTTTAAAATAACATTTTCAATTTTTACCTACATGGTAACGTAAACTGAACTGAAATGGACCAGGAAGAAACATTAATGGCGTTACTACAAGTGTATCGGGCTGGGATCTCAGGTTAAAAAGGATGGATGACAAAGAATGGAAATGGAAGGAAAGACTGAACAAGAATCATACATTTCACTATTTAATCAACACTTACGCTGCTTACATACTTGTGTAGTTTTGCAGCTTTGTCGCTGGGTGACGTATATTTTTTGCAAAAACTTACCGCTTCCGGTTGTCGTAGCAGCAAAGCTACATGTGGCTGAGATAATAGATGTCGTGAAATTTTTGTCGCACAACAAGATTTTACGAGTTGAAATGAATTAAACTTTCAGAGCGACATGAAGCGGCAAAACTGAAAAGCTACAAAAAGTGTGAAACGAAACAGACGACAGAGCAACAAAGCTGCAAAGCGACAATAAATATGAAAGCAGCATTACTGTACATCTCACGGCATGGTAACCAACCAGTAAATCGCTACAAGGGTTAGCTATGAGAAACAGGTAATTATCATACCAACAACGCTAACTGAAAGCTAAAATCAGCTTACAACGCTGAACAAGGTGTTGGCACTTGCAGAGTACCTTAAAAGCTGGACATATAAAAATACTTGTCATCGCCAACGTGAAGATTTTTAAAGCAGGTTAAAAATATAAATGTCTGGCTTTTATAGTACTTATGGGCATGTATGAAATAACTGAACCATTCGTGACTGTAGTTGAGAGGTCTGCTATATTTCTCTTTGTAGGTCTGCTACATTTCTTTTTGTAGTAAGAGCAACAACAAATACTCTCTCCACAAAATAGGAATATATATGACGTAAGCAAAATTCTTATACACTCAAAGTCTGGATATTGTATTTGGTTAGTAGTATATTATATCTTATTGCAATTGTTTTCTAATATTTTTTAACATGGGTAACTTAGCCCAGGCTAGAGATTGCCAGTAACTGCCAATGAAGCTAATTAGGTTCCTTCAAATTTGTATACATTTACTAGGTAAATTCTAGTAAATCCTTTTTTTATGAATATCAATGGAAGTATACTACTTTTCACTTACAGGTATATTGAGAAAATGCTTGAATTAAATGTAGAAGTAAAAGTATCTAACCATATACATGTGCTACTAAATATATTTTAAGTAAATAGTATTACTTATTCTTATGCATAGGCTACGGCCCATTGCCACACTAGCAGAGCGCTAGGAATAGACATGAGTAACTGAGTCAACAGGGGCATTTATTATATTGTTATTAGTTATTAGTTTTTATCTTATTAGTTTTTCTTTTGCAGATATGTGTTTACTGCTAATATTGATGCTCACAACCCTTTTCAATAAGACGGAACCTTTTCTTGTAATCAGAATTTAATTAAATGTACGATAACAAGGAAATGTTTAATCAGTATTGATGGTTATCTTTTTAATACAATAAACCGGGGTAACTTTGAACACCAGGGTGACTTTGAACACTTAGAACTGGTCCAACTATCTAGCAATTTTCTTGCTTATCTTTTTTTCCTATTTCTTGGTAAATATGAAGCACATACATGTACTACAATAATTATTGTAAGATAATGAACTTTCTCTAGGTGTTGCCTGTAAGTTTTAACAGTCGTAAACAGGCGTCGCCAAATTTACCACAATTTTCATATGTGAATATAAGATCTTGATAAAAAGATCATGGATTATGCCTGTTATCGTTCATTTGTAATATGACACCGTCGTTTCCGGTTGTCAAGCGCATAAAAAACACCAAAAGCGCAATTTTAACATAGAAAATTTCTTACCCACCAGTTTTTGAATCATTTTGATTTACAAAAATGTTTATGGAAAATTACAATATTAACCCCTGAAAGCGTTCCTCTTATTATGCAAAACATTATTACACTACATATGCATATGCTCTCTCTTAAAGTCCATCAGGGAACCCCTAATGACATCATACACAACATTTTTGCACTAGGTCCTTCAGTTTATTGAGATTTATTCCAGTAATGTTTGTCACAACTTGAATCCATCGTGTACGCTGCCTGCCTTTCCGTCTAGATCCCTCTGTCCTACCAAGTATAGGTCAGCTTTTGTTTTAGAACTGTTGCTTACAAAATAAAGTTTGGCTCTATGACATTCTTGTTTGTTATCATTTGCATCCATGAGATGCAAAGGACTCTTCTGCACTACCAGAGTGCAAATGCATCTAGTCTTCTTATATCATTCAGCTTCAAAGTCCAGATATCAGATCCATATAAGACTGCTCACTAACATAACCTTGATGGTTTAGGAGATGTCATGATTTTTGATGAGCGTATCAAGTTTGTTCATAGCTTCAGCTCTACCTATTGATAGTCTCCGTCTCAGTTCCAGTTTGATTTCACTATCTTTATGTATTTTGAATCCGACAAAGATTTTCAACATTTTCTATAATTTTAACATCCAATTGGATTACCTCCAGATCTGTGGCGGACATTATCTTGGTTTTCTTTATGTTCAGATACAGTCCATGGTTACTGCTCTCCTTTTAACCATGCCTAGAAGTGACTTTTGAGCTTCTTCTGACCTTATGATCAGGGTAGTATCATCTGCATATTGAAGCATGTTAATAATGTGTCCTTCGATATGTGGTGCCCTAAGACAGTCAAACAGCAAATGTACTTCGCCCTGGTCCGGCCACATCTTGAGTTTGCCTGCGCTGCATGGGATCCATATACATCGTCGGATATTCAAAAAATTGAAGCTATACAGCGCAGAGCTGCTCGATTTGTGGCCAAGGATTACAGGAGAGCGGAGGGCACCGTTACCAATATACTCCAAGACCTGGAATGGCCAACACTTGAACAACGACGACAGCATAACCGGCTAACAATCATGTATAAAATCCATAACCAGCTAATTTCCATCCCCGTTCCAATCTATATAAATAGGCAAACGACCCATACCCGTCAGTATCATCCCCAAAGGTTTAGACACGTGAAAGCCAATTGTAACGTATACAAATATAGTTATTTTCCGCGTACCATACCTGAATGGAATTCTCTCCCACCTTCAGTTTATAGCTCAATCACAACTGATAGTTTCAAAAATAGCATTAAACAAATTGTATAAAACATGCTTTGTAAACTCATGCGGTATATCGCCTCATGGGTAGGTTGCCGGTATTTCGCCTGCAGCCGTCTATATATTCCTGCCTCATGCAGAAGTCTGTATAAATTGTTTAATTTTGTATTTTTTAAATCATATGTGTATTTCAATTAGTGCCACCAATCATCTTAGCGTGATATTGCTTCGGCAACTTTGCTAAGTAATTATGTAGATGTAGATGTAGATGTGCTTCAACTTGATCATCCTTATTTGTTCTCCGCATGATGAATTCGCAGTACATATTGAAGAAGTATGGAGACAATATGCAGCCTTGGCGGACTCCTTTCCCCCTTCGGAACCAATCTGTCAAACCGAAATCTGTTCTATAAGCAGCTTTCTGGTTGGTATATAAATTCTTCATGAGTGCCACTAGATGGTATGGAATTCCCATGCTTAAAAGTATAGTCCAGAACTTGTTGTGATCCACACAATCGAAGGCTTTAGAATAGTCAAAAAAGCACATGAACAGTCCCTTCTGGTATTCCCTTTAAGTTTCCATGATTCAACGGATGTTTGAAATCTGATCACGAGTTTCCCGTCCCTTTCTGAAGCCATCTTGCGTCTGTGATAGTTCCTGCTCCATGCAGGGTTTCATTCTTCTTTGGATAAGCTTGAGAAGAACCTTGCTGCATGTGATATTAAAGGCAATTGTTTTGTTATTGCTGCATTCCCTGGCATCACCTTTTTTGGAACCGGTGTAATAAAATACAGCGTCCGCGTGACTGAAATGTCCTAGCCACTATTTAATTGTGTAAAACGTACTTGTACATGTGCGATCAATATATCATCGATTTCGACTTATTCCGTGTAGTTCAATTAGACCCGGACTCCTGGTGATGGGGGACACTAAGTCTCATTACACCGATACAAAAACAGAGCGCTTCCAATCAAGAGGCCAAACTCTTTCAGACTTTGTTGCACAAATAAAGCATGATATTAACCCCAGCGTTACCAGTTTCTTGCAACAATTCTATCATCATCCACCCCTGGAGATTTATTAGTTGATATTGACTGCAGGGCCCATATAACATCTGATTTCGGAATTCTGGTTCGCTAGCAGTGAATGGAAGATTGCATGGCTCTGTCATGGACGGATATCTTGATTACAGTTTTGGTGTACTTCTTCCATCATTACTGTATTTCACCTTCTTCTGTCAAGATCTTGCTACTTTCATCTTTCAGGACACCGAGCTTGGCTTTAAATTCTTCTTTGTTGTTTGACTCTAGGTGTTTACATTTCATCCTGATAAAAATATTTGTCTTTCCTGGCCTTTCTCCGGTGGTAAACAATTTCAATGCTCCTTTTTGAGAGTCAAAATCTGACATTTTTAAAATTTCAAAATGTTAAAAGTTTCCAAAACTGCAGGTAGGTTTGGAATTAAAGAAAAATAAAGTGTTCTAAGTCACCCCAGTTTGAACACCAGAAAAACAAGAAGAATATGCACATATTATACTCTTTAACAATTTAACAATGGGAAAGATAATAAGCAAGTAATACTGTCAGTAAAGCAAAATATATATCAGACCATTATGTCAAGCCTGTACTGAAAATCTTGCAACCCCCGCACAAAAAAGTAATATTTTTGAAAGTACTCAACGAGATTTTTTTTAAAATTTTCACCTACAGCTATTCATGCATAAATGTTAGTGTAGTTAATTTAAAAAATTAACACAAACGTGACGATTTTTAAAAAATATATACATTGCTTTTCTTGGTCTGACATTTGCTTTGAACAAAGTATACATTTTAATACTGTATACATGGTATAGGGGCACGGACTTATTTATCATTGCAGTTTCTTTTAAAAGTACACGTAAATAGAAAATCAAACGCTAACTTTGTCATGTACTAAGGCATGATCAGTTGATCTTGAATCGATTAAACAATAATCAACTTATATCAATAATTGATAGAATAATAAAAACACTTTTACAAGATGCACACGAACATTTTCCTCTATATACAGTGAATGATACCTAATATTCAATATTATCAGATTATTTTAATGACGATTATTAATATATTAATATTTTATACATAACTATTACGTGACACAAGAAATGCTGAGATAATTATTTTTAAAGGAAGTTTTCACTTTAATCTATTACTCCTTCAAATAATTGCTAATCTTAAATAAATATAGAAATGATTACAAATACCTAAATGTGAAAACAAAATCAAGGAATTCTTATTCCTGTTCTATTTTTACTTCACAAATTGCTACAAGCAGAACAGACTTTATTAGAATTTAGAGTTTTATAAGGGGTACATTTACAAATAATTGCTCATATAAAATCTGGCCTTACTTAAAACCTAAGAACTGTTGATATTGACAGTGGTGTGTTTATTGATATCTCAACCGCCGCATTCGATCAACTCAAGTTACAAATCAAACATACCACTACACAATTGTTACGTCACCTCTGACATTTCTGTCGAAGTAAATGTAGGTAATTAGTTTTTCATGAAGAAAAGATTTGCCACGAAGGCTCCTTAGGCAATTGATTTTTTCATATAAATGACAGCCTTGTTATGGTATCTGACCGCTGATATGATAAGAAATTAGCTCTGTGAAATCGGTCAACAAAAATAAATTGTATATATAGCAACAAAAAAAACCCCACTAATTTTTGCTTCACTCAATTAATTATAAAATAAACAACGTAAACTATTAGCGGGATCTTGTAAATAAATGACATAAACATGAAGCAGATCACACGAACACAGGAAAGTTTTAACTATCTAAAAATTTATGAATTCCTAAAGAACCAGACTGGAAGGCAACTGCTTTAAGTCTATAACGATACAATAAGATAGTAGTAAAATGAGTTAAACAGTTGATGTACCAAACATTGTCTGATAAATTTGAAATAAATACAATAAAAACAACAAATCAGAATGCTATTTGATGCTTGCAACAGACTACTTTATTCCTTGTATGAAGATTCTTGTTTTTGAACGAACATAATTTAATATAATATTTTCTTGAAAAGTCGTGTCGACCAGTTTACTACTTATATGTAGCAAGAGTCTGTCTCACACCTTGAACGAAAAAAACAAAACAGTCAATACTAATGTATTGATGCTTCTCAGCATACGTGAAATTAATCTACAAATTCAGAAATGTTAGGAACAAAACACACCAAAAGAATTCAATTGAAGAAAATATATGTTTTTTACTTGGAAGAGATACCAGAAAATGTTTTGGTTCAATTAAAAAAGATATACATTTATGCCGATGAATTCGGCTATTTAACTGTAACCAAACAAATAACAAAACAAAGCAAAACAAAAACAAACAATCAAAAAAAAAATAATAATTTGAACCAATCGCTTAATTTTCAGCTAAATGGGTTTTACTTCAGCTGTCAACAGGCTTAACGATAGGTTATTGATAGATAGAATGTATAGGAAAAACTGATGAAGTAATGAAGCCATACAATTCCTGTAAAAGATAACGGGATTTTATTATTGCAAGACAAGTATATAGTGTATTTTGGTTTTAAGTAAATGTTTATCAGATTGGATCACTATAGACAAAACTTTCTTTGATCCGGTTGTCAGCCAGACAATAACCATTAAGATTATTTTAGAATTGTTTACACTGCTGTCCATATGTATCATTTTGAAGTTACGTTTTGAAGTAATCTGTTTGACTATGTATTTGTATTCTAAACAACAAGAAAAACGGGGTTGCTCGTATGAGTAACAATCGATGCGACGAAAAGTATGTTGAGGGTATTTGATTGGAGACAGGAATAACGATTACCCGAGTGTTAAGGCATGGTCCGGAATCTATTAAACATGAGTTGTCTTTATCGTGGTTAACCGTTGAAATTGAGAAGACGATTGAAGGATTTTATCTACTTGCAGAATACAAAATACTTTCAGCTTGATCGGTAGCAGTTTTGTAATTAAAGCAACAAGTATCAATTATATTTTAACAACATGTATTCTATCTAGATATAAATAAGTCTCCAAACATTTGGTAACATAAAAACTTATTCATCAACAAACCTCCGATGTTATACTTGTTACCCAAAATTCGAGAGATTAGTTGACCGAGTAGTAAATAATAGTTACATTATCGAATTCAGACGAGCATGCTCTTTCAAAATGTTAAAACTCACAACTCGAAAAGCGATGACAGGTATCTTGTGACTATTTGAGTGAGTTTCGGGCGAGCTGACTTGAGCTCTTTGGCAGCGAGTAAAACAATCAGTAAAAGAGCTCGCTTTTCCTTAACTCCTCCTGAAGTGCAGCGAGTAATTGAGCTCTGAAATATTAGGAGTATTTACCAATGCTCGGACGAGTTCGCTGATTTTTCAATTCAATTAATTAGAAGTAAAAATAAATACAATGTTTTGAAAACCAAATAACTAATAAAACATGTTAAAATATTGTTATGGTAAAATGTGATATTTTGATGAAGAATTTACTTGTCCCATCTAAGCATGTTTAGGTACACCCCCGGTATTCATCAATTAAATATGGTTAGAATAAACATGATTGGGATTCATCTATGAATTATTCTTTTATTGCGGCTGATTATTAATGAATGTCCAGGTAATCTCTTTATTTAAATTCAAATTACGGTTAAGGCGAAATCATACTCGGCCTCCAAACAAATTTTTTCCTACAAAACATTTGGTCGTGACGTCACCAAATATTTGCCATCGAACTTAAAGTATGAATGGGTAGCAAACATTTGGTCCAATGTATATATGCAATTCAATAGCATGTGCAATCTAGCACGAAATTTTATTTGGTCTCAACTCGGTGTTGAAGTTATTTTGTTTGGAGTCACTCGTCATTCTGACGTCACGACCAAATGTTTGGTAGCGAAAATTTTGTTTGGAGGCCGTGTATGTTTTCAGTACTAAAGATGCAAACGTTGTAAGGGAAGAAAGGGGCCATTTCGCTCATCGTGTTTGATGTTCATTGTTCGAATAAATGTGGACAAGAAACAGCCACATAGTACCTGATAATTGTGATGCGGAAGACCCATAAGAAAGACAGAGCTCCTGATTGCGGTGGTTAAAATCGGAAGGTTTACTCCAATCAGAGGTTGCTCTGGGTCATTATACTAAGAGGTGAATGAAACGAAGTTCGTGAACATATGTCAAGTATGATGAAGCCATGCAGAACAACAAAGGCAGGGTAACTCACCTTTTTAAAACTGTCAATGTAACACAAAGCCAAGAACCTTCATTTAATGAAGTTAAGAGATATCGGGATATTAATAGATAAGTAAGGCAGAAAAACGAATTATAGGTAATCGTAGTAGAGGATTATTGCTGAGAATTGTGAGAGTAACTTTATCGTTGTAGGTTTAAAGTAAGGCTTATGTAATATGTGGATCGTCATATCAAAAGGTACCTTAATACCGGCATAGTACATTACGAGATACGGGCCATTGAAGCTAAGCATAGTCAGAAATCACGTCCAAGGTCGAATTTCTAATTTCATCAGAAAGGTTATCATTGAAGTGTATTCTATCATATTAATCAGGTTCCAACATCCAAAACATAAGAAAAATGTATTAAAAACCAAGCTAAAAATCCTCTCTCCATTCAAGATTTACTAAGTACAAAAACTTTAAACTCGATTTTCTCAGAACTATAGTTTTCCGAATCAGCCCGATGCCTTTTACCAATTTGGGTGTAACTTCGCAACCGAACATCCAATAACCAAAATCAAGGTGTCATTTTAAAGCTTAAAATCTCAGCTTTCAGATGAGACCAAAAAATTAATTTTGATTTTGCCGACCTTAAGGTACCTTTCGATATGACGGGTCACATATGTGATATTTCATACGCTGCTTCAAGCAGAATGGGCTTTATTAGAATTTAAAGTTTTATATATTGGGTACAATAATAAAATGCTCATATAAAATTTGGCCTTATTTAAAACCTTAGAACTGTTGATATTGACAGTGGTGTGTTTAATATTATCTCAACCTCCTCATTCAATCAATTCAAGTTACGAATCCAAACATACCTGTACACAAAACTATTGTTACGTCACCTCTGACATTTCTGTCGAAGTAAATGTAGGTAATTAGTTTTTGGCAAAGAAAAGTGTGCCAAGAGGGCTCCATAGGCAATTGGTTTTTTATATAAATGCCAGCCATGTTACAGTATTTGACCGCTGATATGATAAGAAACTAGCTCTGTGAAATCGGTCAATAACAGCAAATTGTATATACAGCAAAAAAAACACACCACCTAATTTTTGCCTCACTAAAATAATTATATTACAAAATAAAAAACGTAAACTATTAGCGGGATCTTGTAAATAAATGACATAAACATGAAGCAGATATCACGAACACAGGAAAGGTTTAATAACTATCTAAAAATTCATGAATTCCCAAAGAATCAGGCTGGAAGGCAACTGCTTCAAGCCTATAACGAGACAATAATATAAATGAGTTAAACAGTTGATGTACCAAACTACTTTATCAGACTACTTTATTCCTTGTATGAAGATTCTTGAAAACATATCAAAAATGAATTTTTGTTGTTTTTGAACGAACATAATTTAATATAATATTTTCTTGAAAAGTCGTGTCGACCAGTTTACTATGTAGCAAGAAACATGAGCCTGTCTCACACCTTGAGCGAAAAACAAAGTCAATGCTAATGTATTGATGTTTCTCAGTATATGTGAAATGAATCTACAAATTCAGAAATGTTAGGAACAAAACACACCAAAAGAATTCAGAGGATCAATTGAGGAAAATATATTTTTGTTTACTTGGAAGGGATACCAGAAAATGTTTTGGTTCAATTATTAAAAAAGATATGCTGATGAATTCGGCTATTTAATTGTAACCAAATAAATAACAAAACAAAGCAAAACAAAAATAAACAATCAAACAAACAAACAAAATCCCACAAAATAATTTGAACCAATCGCTTAATTTGTCAGCTAAATGGGTTTTACTTCAGGTGTCAACAGGCTTAACGATAGGTAATTGGTAGATAGAATGTATAGGAAAAACTGATGTAGTAATGAAGCCATACAATTCCAGTAAAGAATAAAGGGATTTTATTATTGCAAGACAAGTATATAGTGTATTTTGGTTTTAAGTAAATGTTTATCAGATTGTCCAAAATTATCTTTGATCCGCATGTCAGCCAGACAATAACCATCAAGGTTTTTTTTTAAATGTAGATACTGCAGCCCATATTGATCATTTTTGTAGTTACGTTTGAAGTTAATATGTTTGACTTTGTATTTGTATTCCAAGCAACTAAAAAGGAAAACGGGGTTGCTTGTATGAGTAATAATCGATGCGACGAAAACTTAGTGAGGGTATTAGATTGGAGACAGGAATAACGATTACCCGAGTGTTTAGGCATGGTCTGGAATCTATTAAAGTGTTGTTCCCCATTTCTTGACATCATGAGTTGTCTTTAACGTAGTTAACCGTTGTAATGGAGACGAATAAGGATTTTAACTTGAAAACATTCTACACGCAGAATACTAAATACTTTCAGCTTGATCTGTAGCATTTTTCTAATTAAAGCAACAAGTATCAATTTTATTTTAATAACATGTAATCTTTCTAGGTATAAATTAGTCTCCAAATATTTGGCGACATAAAAACTATTCATCAACAAACCTCCGATGTTATTCTTGTTACTTAAAACTCGAGAGATTAGTTGACAGAGTAGTAAATATTAGTTAAATTATCGAAATAAGACGAGCATGCTCTTTCAAAATGTTAAAGCTCACTACTCGCAAAGCGATCACAGTTATCTTGTGACTATTTGAGTGAGTTTCGGGCGAGCTGACTGGAGCTCTTTGGCAGCGAGTAAAACAATCAGTAGAATAGGTCGCTTCTCCTTAACTCCTCCCAAAGTGCAGCGAGTAATTGAGCTCTGACATATTAAGAGTATTATATTAAAAGTAAAATAAATACATTGTTTTGAAAACCAAATAATTAATAAAATATGTTAAAATATTTTTATGGTAAATTGTGATATTTTGATGAAGAAATTACTTATGCCATCTAAGGACGTTTAGGTACACCCCGGCATTCATCCATTAAATATGGTCAGAATACAAATGACTGGGATTCATTTATGAAGTATTCTTTTATCGCGTCAGGTTAATAATGAATGTTTAGGTAGGTAATAAGTTTATTATATTCAAATCACGGTTATGCACTTAATGAAATTGTTGAAGGTCAGCAATGTTATACTAAAGGTGCTAACGTTGTAGGGGAAGAAAGGGACCATTTCGCTCATTATGTTTGATGTTCATTGTTTGGATAAATGTGATGTCTCACCCCGAAAGGGGGGACTTTGCAGATGATATCAATTTAGTTTTTTTATTTCATCTTTTAAATCATTTTCTAAGCTTTAAAATGACAACTTATTGTTGAAATTGATCAAGGCAATTCAATTTCACAACAGAAAATCTGCTGGCAATTCTTATTATTTTCTAAGTATTTTTTGCTGCCTATTTTGACCAGTTTCTCGAAAAGTGTTCTGTCGCAAAGTCCTCCTTTTCGGGGTGAGTCATCACAAATGAGAACAAGATACAACTATATTGTAGCCGATAATTGTGTTATGGAAGACCCATAAGAAAGCCAGAGCTCCTGACAGCGATTATTTAAATATGAAAGCTTTCCTCCAATCGCAGGTTGCTCTTTATCAGAGGTGAATGAATTAAAGTTATCTAACATCTGTCAAGTATGATGAAGCCGTGCAGAAAAGCAAAGGCATGGTAACTCCCCTTTTTAAAACTGTTAATGTATTACAAAGCCAATAACCTTTATCCTTTATATAATAGAGTTAAGAGATATCAGGGTATTAGAGTTAAGAGATCTATCAGGGTATTAAAAGGTAGGCAAGGCAGTAATACAGATTATAAAGGGTAATTGCATGCTGAGAAATGTGATAGTGACTTTATCGTTGTGGTTTTCAAGTTAAGCTTATGCAATCTGTGGTAATTTATTTCCGCTCTGTCTGACTAACGCCAACAAATTACAAATTACTTAGACATTAAAAATGAAACAGTATGTAAGTTCGGTGGAACTCAAAATTCGGATACGTATCCGAATTCGGATACCCACGTACATTTCGTATCCAAATTGTGATACCCGTCACAGAATAAGGATATGGAGGGGTATCTGAATTCTAATACGCCTGTCGTGGCACAGGAAACAAATCGATAGCGCAAGCTGGCAAAGCAAGCTGGCAAGTACACGTAGAACAAAAAAACCCATCTTTCTTGCATTTATGATAAATCTATTATGTGTGGTGCTCTGGCAAAATGAGCGGAAAAGTCGCGATTGAAGATTTTGAATAAATGGCTGCTAAAGTAAAACTATGATGAAAAGAGCAAATTTCGGTTTTTGACATAAAATGCATTAATGTATTAGTGTGAACCTATACCTCGCGTTTTGAAGGTCAATTATGCCGGGAAGTGCAATTATTTGGGTTTATTGATTGCGTTTTGCTATTATACACTATAGTAATCTGTAACTTTAAAACCGATTTGCGACAATTTTTTACTGCCAGATATTTAGTGGATTATCTTGTATTTCGATCTGTAAATGAAAATTGTAGAAAGAAAGTATGACATATTATATATCATTCGAAAGCTGAGATAAAAGAGAATTAGAATACGCCATAAACTCAATTTTGAAAATCGCGACTTTCCGCTCATTTTGCCAGAGCACCACTCATATGTGGAAATGTCATTTCTATCTGTGCAATTCCAGCGGGACATGTTCGAAACATGTACTGATAGCCCCTTAATAACAGAATGCAACATAATTTTGCCAATACTTTCTTAGAATATAGATGACAAATGATGATGTTGTTGACTTTAATATATACCGGTATGATGTGCGGCGAAGCTGAATATTTATTTCAGCTGATTTCCGTTTCAGCTGTTTTTAATCCAAATTCGGATACGGGTATCAGAATTTTGATACGGAGTATCCAAATTCGGATTCGTTTCCGAATTGTGAGTTCCGCCGAACTGATGTGGTAACGTAAAAGTGAAGTGTCTTTGGGAGCATTAGCGTAACCAGAGGTGGTGCACAGGCACGAGTACGACCAATGTCGAACGCCGCTGTCGGAATAATTGTAAGTTTACCAATATCCGTTAATTGTGTCGTAACTGGTATTGGTAGACAATTAGAGGAAAAATACACTTACAAAAACAGCTGCATAGTTTTTTGTTGTTCAGTAACAACAAATGACAAGAAATTAGACCAAATTTTATAAGAAACTTTTTTCTTTTCTTGTTTTTTGTTCTGCTTGTTAGTTTTTGAAAACTACGTTAAAAATAGGGTGTAACTTTTGGGTTTCAAAATCCGTTGCCGGTAAAACCTTAAAAGTTTGCACCACCGATATTGAAAGCCTCGTTACACCACTCACCTTTGTTTTTGGTGGACATTTTGAATTGCCCGTTCACATATAAGTCAATGGGGAAATGATTATAGAGGGCGCTATAACCCTCTACTTTTAACCATTTGTAGTCTTTTTTCCTCTAGCAAACAAACAGTTTGCAAACTTAATTATTTGATTTCATGAAATTTACAGGATAGCGCTACCTTGACCTGGTTCCTTCGGTTTTATGGTTCGGGCTAGTTAATTCATAGGTTCCATGATGCACAATTATTAAAATCGTGTAAACTAAGATTGATCGTCCCTGTTATTTATACAAAACCCTGTAACCACCTGGTAAAATATAGTCCAGGTCATAATTGCTGATGGTGAATATGTATGTCGTACTTCTCTAGCGTTCTCATTATATTCGCCGTAGAAGAGATGCCACAATTTGATTAATCTCCAAGAAAATCAGTCTTAATATTCATGTGATTATCGGTATCTACTTAAATTTCCCGCGCAAAAGCACTCAATTGCCAAAGAATGTAATGTAGTTCGCTGTAAGCTATATTGTTTGTATCAGTTGCTGAAAAAACCTAGGCTGTTATGTTATAACTTTTACATCGAATGTGACATGGGTATAGAAGATAACAAGCACAGTTTTAAAACATCAGGCTTAGACAGACGTGTTATAGACACCATGCGCTTTGTTGACAGCGAAAACTTCTGTAAACATTTTGATTCAGCGCTAATTTTGGTATAAAACAAGCTCTCTTAAACAATACCATATATACATTCTTTTATACAACTCTCAGACTAATAAAATGTTTTATTCTCTCACTCACTCACTCTTTCTCTCTCTCGGTAAAGTATTAACAAATTTCAAGTTAAGCCACACACAACCATGTCAAGAATAATGTTTTTTGATTTTATATTGTAGTTGTATGGAAAACGATCCTCTGCAAGTGTCAGATCCCTTGAACATTTACTTAATTCTTGAATCAATACAGGCTCTCTTCATATTTGATATTGTGAATTACTTTGGCCGTGAGTGTGTAAATGTATGCCACAATATGAGGCCATAATGTCAGTCTTAGCGCTGAATCAAATTAGGAAGTGTATATTTTGAAGGCCATGTAATGTTGTTGGCAGAAACCAGAGATGGTTATCGCTGTTTTTCGCTGTAAACAATATCTATGAGTTCATGACCCCTTTTAAGTTAAAATTGCTAATTCTAATATTCATTTCAAATTAGAATAACGTATTATAAACACAAAGGTTTTCCACCTCAACTAGCTTCAACCTCCAGATTAATATGATATTTACACAAGCTATTCCATAAATTAAAATCAAACCCTATAGAATGCATGTCGTTTAAAAAAAATGAAATTTTAGGCTCGATTTAGCTTGCCCTGGAAATAAACTCGATATTTTTATGTTTGTTTCTTTGCGCCTCTTCTTTGGGGAAGAATGGGAATTTCAGACTTTATACCGGAGAGCGTTTTGGTGATTGCAGAGGAAATGCCTGGCCTTCTTTAACCATTGATCACCTAAGCTATCGTTTACCATGACGGATGGTTACCCCCTGTGAATTCGAAAAAAAAAATGACACGCCAAAACTTAGTATATGGTAAAATAACTTTTTTGTTGCCACCAAATTCATGAAAATTGGCCAAAGCGTTAATTATTTAAGCTATTTGGTTAAAATTGCCCACAATTCAAACTTTTGGTATAAAAATTATAAATATCTATCTTTAATCGTTTGCTATTGAATAAAGAAAATGATAATCTCAACATGTTCATGTTATTTTTATTGGGTTTTGATAATTAAGTAAGAAATGATAATCTTACCACCAGAGCTTAGGTAATATGCAAATGATTATATAATAAACAATTTAATTCATCGATGTTAACAAATATAAGATCGAATTTTGAACCATTATAATTACAAGGTCATGAGGTCACATTCATCATGAGGTCACGTTCATCTACGTGCTTGATGTTTTTTTTTTTATTAAACTACAAGTATATTTGCAGTTAAAATCTGCTAGATGACACATCAAAGACCACATTCATGAAATTTGAAAAATGTATCTTTCCTTTGAGACCTATAAAACGAATAAATAAAATGAGAAGAATGTACGAAAGGGACAAGATGTCGTTGATCATATTTACGCGATGAATATCATGATAACACAGCAAGCATCGTAAAACGAAAGAAGGACAATCTTAAGCTATATCCTAATGTTGCTTTAAGTAGTCATGTATTACACAATTATAACTTATAAGTATGGTTTTGTACATACAATATGCGAAGTTGCCGATGAAATAGGTGGTAAGTCACAAAGTATGAGAACTTTAAAAAATTGACTTCTAAAGTGAAAACATGGTGATAAGGTCAATTTTGATATAAAATATAAAACGTATATAAAATATAATACATAACATGTATTCATGAACATTTTTTAAACTATGCCCAAGCTTTGAAAGACATATACCCAGTAAAGTGTACTAATGTAAAGTTAAATTCTTAACAGTTGGTAGTGTACACGGTTATGATCTGACATCTTAAAACTGGAATATTAGTAATCAAAATATGAAATAAAATGAATGTTGAAATCCGGAGCACCTCGAATATGTTGACCTTTAATTGACCTGTCCACAGAACCAAATGTATGTCAAAGGTCATCAAACTTGGTTTGCTAAAAATCGAACCATTTCCATACTTAAAATAGATTCAGGGAACAAGAAACACAGAATGATAGAGTACAAGGAAAGAGAACAAAAATACCAAAAGGATAATTTGCTGATCTTTTTATTATTCTTATTTGCTATTTATGTATGGGATGCGAGTGAGAATTAACTGCATGTCCCTTATGTTGCAGGTGTTTCTTCAATATCATTTTAAAGGCTGAATTACTAAATCTGATGCTTAGGCCGCATAAAAAACAAGTTGTTTCTCGTCCCCTCCCTTCTCACTTTTTCGTGCCGCACCATTTTTTGTGTGCAAAAATGCTAAAAAGATGTTAAAAATTAAACTACATCGTTCAAATATCAAGATCCCGCTTTCCCTTTTAAAGGATTCTTTAAATTGTTGATGTTTTTAACGTTGAAACTGTCATTAAACCAACATATATCCATATCACATAGAGTTAAAGAGGCAGCAACTGAATGTGCAGTGAACATCTACAAAGGGTAAACCTGGATCTCCCAACCTTAAAAAAAACCCAACCCCCCCCCCCCAAAAAAAAAAAAAAAAACCACACACACACACACACACCCTCCCTCCTCATATTTTGAGAAACTTTCGGACGAGAAACAACTGATTTTTTTTATGTGGCCTTACAATAAAATGAAAAGGAAGTTCTCAACACATAGATTCAAGAACTGTATACTATCGGTTATTCACCAGTTTACCACTTACAATGCTCATGTCGAATCATAATATTGCTGTGTTGACAACATGTTTACTTGCGGGTGTTGTGACTATCCCAATAAAATGTTTCTAAAACAAATGTAGACATTGGACTTTAAATGAATCATTAAAGGAACTAGCCTAGATTCCACTTGGTATAAAAAAGCATATATTGCTCAAATTGAGTAGTGTGCGATTAGAGCTGAGCTCCAAATGTTAAATATGCTCATTCACGTTCGATTTTATCAAAATGAGTTACCGATACTACATACAACGTACAACGTACATACATACAACGGTTCTTATATAGCGCAATTTCAAGATTGATCATTGCGATTTAAAATGTCTTTAAAAAAACTATACAATGAATACATAATACAAAAATACATTCATAAAAATGAAGTATCTAAGAATTTACAAATACAAATATATTGTAAAGACCATACTAGTATATTTTGTGGAGTCTTCTCTATTAAATGCTTTTTATTTGACAAAAAATCGGGCATTCTGATGAAAAGATGTAGCCGATCGATGTTATGTGAAATTTGGTAATATCTTTGCACATATTTCAGCTAAAAATACTTGCACAATATTTGATTCAACCACTCTTGATTCAACCCATGTTGCTAATTTATGTCATTAAATTACA
The DNA here is from genome assembly GCA_000969725.1 of Ophiothrix spiculata. Taxonomy (NCBI): domain Eukaryota; kingdom Metazoa; phylum Echinodermata; class Ophiuroidea; order Amphilepidida; family Ophiotrichidae; genus Ophiothrix; species Ophiothrix spiculata. The sequence continues at coordinate 33,496 of JXSR01S022628.1, forward strand.
GGACACGTAAATCTTATGTTTTTACCGCTTCCCCACATTGCTATATATTTAAGACAGTTCATTTAAAAATTAATAACTTTACAGCATTACAGCGGGTGTATTAATTAACATCAATTTAAGTAAAATGAAATGATATTAATTAAAATATACTAATCTAGTTTCAAAATTTTGGATAAACTGAATTACTTAATAGTGGAATAAGTCAAAATATCAAGGGGTCCCTCCAGAATCTCAGTGCACATCTCGAAAATGTTGCCTTCTCAATTAGCAAGTAATTTTCACTCTCTATCTATTCATGTAGTGTTTTATCTTATCTGTGTATTTTGTATAGTAAGTGCTGTAATGTGATTGACATCAGTTTCCCATTATATTTAAATTTAGGTGGTCCGGACTAACCTTCTTCTGAGTTTATTGACCTCCATGCCATGTTTCAATTTGCATAGAGCATCATTGTTTTGCTTCTCAACTTTGGGAACTACTATTTTATTGAATTTAATACCCGGTTTTGATCCGCCATGTCATATCATATTCTACCAAATTCTATTATTTGTATAAAGCCTAGCTGAATGTTATAATTTGAAGTTTGCATACATAGCATATGTATAAAATATATTGAATGAATTGATTGTTGTGATTTTTAGTTTAGAATTTTATCAAGAAAAAAGATAAAAAAGTATATTCCGGTGGACAATTGTCTACCTTTGTCTGGTCAAAGGTAAACAATTGTCTACCCTGATAAACTTATTTCTGGAAAAAGTTCATTTTTTAAGATTTTATAAAAGCAATTTAGATTTTATAGTGTTTGATGTTATTATTGGAAGTTTGCATACATAACATATGTATAAAATATATTGAATGAATTGATTGTTGTGATTTTTAGTGATAATTAACTAACAACTGAAAGGTGTTTTTTTTTTTATTTTACATAAAATATACACCATCTACAGTATATAATGAAATCTTATGGTCAATATCGCAAAAGCAAAACTTCTAGTTTTCAAACAAGTATTACTTAAAAGCAAAATATAGTGAAATCATGGTTTGCCAAGTTCATTTCAAATACATATATCCATGGCACTATGGAAGCGAATTTTCAGAATATTGTGGTCGTGGTCGCATTTGTATAATATTGTAACATTATCCCATTTGTCGACTCTTTTCTATAGTGCCCTACATGTTTAGTGTCATCCTACACTTATCCGTAAAGTTTTGTAATAGTTACGTTTTTGTTTTGTAGTTATGATTGAATAAGGGCTATTATTACAATCTCGTAAAACGTTTCAGAAACATTGAGTAATTGATTTTTGAATCAGGATCTGCAACCCTTGGACTGCTCCCTTTAAGTCTAGTTTTTAAGTTATAGTAGCGTATGGTTTTCTGTAGTTGTATCAATCTTTTGCTCTCTGTACATTTTGTTTGTTCATTTGTAAAGGGCGTAGAGACCATAACCGGTTTATGCACTTAAAAGCGCCTCATTATTATTATGATGATGATGATCATTCATTTGGGCATTCCATAATGCATCACTAATTTCCTCAAAAATATTCTTTTCCTACGAAATAGCTAATTTGACCAAATATGCTTTTATGCAAAAATTATCTCAGCTTCTAGTAAACAAAACAAACAAACAAACAAACAAAAACACCTTGAATTTTCAGCATGCTGCATAACACAACACTAGAAATAAGGTCTGTCACACAGTACGCCTGTGATCCGACAATTTTTGACTGGTCCGCCGCATTTAGGTAATTTAAATGCAAAATGCATTATTGTTTATGTATAAGATGACGTATATAATAAATTACTGTGCTGAGCGATCGGGATATATCATTTCTTCTGGTTGCTTGTAGACAGACAATGTTTATTATTCACAAGAAATAACATACATACTGTAACAACACGAGGCAGTGATCTGCCTCGTCTTTACTGATAACAGTATAAAACCAAACTGGACAATTTATACCGTGAAACTCTCATGATTTCTATTCGATCGTATCACATATAGGCAATCTTAGCCGGTAGTAAGATCACATTATCATTTTTTCTTGCCATAAATACTGAAATTTTTATATTCATTGGACAAGAAAACAAGATGATAGAAACAGCTTTAAAATCACAAGCATTTTTGATACAATTTTGGCTACGTTTACGGACGCTATGAATGAAATAAATAGGTTTTTTTTTTAATTCAAGGAAAACCTATTTGTGATTGAAACACTTTCAGTCAGCATTGGTCTGTCACTTGAAATGGTATGCATCTAGTTTTTTAGGTTATAATTCGATTCAATTTTACTTCATACGCTGCTTATTAATATCTTCATTAGTGACTTGTTATCATTTTATTTTATTCAGGCATTAGAATTATTTGTTATTTATTAGATACTTGTACATTAACAAAGTGCTTATATTGATAAATTTAAGATGTTGGTACTGTGAATATTGGTAGTAATATGTTTAATAATATCTCACCTTCCTCATTCAATCAACTAAAATCACCAACCCAAACATACCTTATCCAAAGCTATGGACACGTTACCTCTGACATTTTGATCAGAGTAAATAAAGCTAATTAGTTTGCCAGGATGAAAGAAGGGTGCCAAAAGGGCTCCATAAGATAAATCGATTCTTATGTAGCCTTTGCGCGCTGAAATGTTCAGAATGGTTGTGAAATGTTGTTCACGTCATACTGCTTATAAAAATGTATATTGAGAAAGTGCACAACAATGCAAATTCTAATGTTTTATTTTATTTTAAGTAAATAATATAAGCGTTATGCAGGTAATATACCAAACTTGTACATATTATACAGTTCTATTTTCAGACTTAGGTTTAATAAATACATGCTTTTAAAAATCTGAAAAAAGGTAATCATTATGACTTTTATTCCTATTTTTAGAAACAAGATGTAGAATAAGGCTGTACTTGCGACAATTGATTCTACAAGAACTATGTGAGATCCTTAAACTGGAGACAAGAATAGCGATTAACAAGTGCAAGCATGGCCAGGAATTTATTAAGGGTAATTCGTAATTTTTACAACAACTTGTACACTTGTCGTTAATGTGGTTAACCACTGTAGTTGAGTCGGTACTTTAAGGACCTTGAGATGAAAACATTATACACTACTTTCAGTTTACTCTGTAGCATCTTTGTAGTGAAAGTTAGTGTCAGGTATTTAGGGGCGGCTTTGGCTATTATTTATTCCGGTTGAACCGCCTAGAACCGGTAGGCAACCGTCGGTTGAGTTTTGAAACGACCCCATAGTCAACATGTATTTTGAATATGTTACAATTTGAGGTCATAACACCAGTCTTAGCGCTGAATCAAAAGGGAGACTTATTAAAAGATATGTTTTGAAGGCCATGTAATGTTGTTGGCATAAACCAGAGATTGTTATCGCTGTTTTTGCTATAAGCAATGTCTATGAGTCCAAACACCTTTTTAGTTCTTAACTAGCTTCAATAACCAGAGTATGATATTTTTACATGCTATTCCATATATTTAAAGCAACCCTATTGAATGCATGGTGTATAAAAATTTGAATTTTTAGGCTCGATTTAAATTACCTTCTTCAGATTTAAAAAAGTATATTTATTTTGTTTTATAAACTGGGAATTTGTATGTTTGATCTTTGTGCCTCTTCTTTGGGGTAAAGGTATTGTATAAAAAAAGGGAATTAGAGACTTTATACCGGAGGGTGTTTTTGGCAATTTGATACGAAATTTTTGATCTTGTCTTCTTTAATCCTATACTATCGTTTTCCATGAGGGATGGTTACCCCCTGTGAGCATAGAATAATTGACACACCTAAACATAGTATAGATAGGAACACTTTTTTATTGCTATATATAGAATGTGCCTAATCAAACTGTCAGCAATTTTTTAGCATTATTTATAAGGCTGTTATAATATTATTCTATAAGCTAATAAAGAACGAGTTTCGACAGCTTCTTTTCCAAAAAAACGGATTAACATGAATATCACACTAGACACGGTAATGACTTTATTCCAACGAGGAATAAAAAGGTTTTCTCAGATCAATCAAATAAAACGTCTGGTTCTGTTGTTTAGAATACGATTGATAACAAAATTAAAAAATCAAAATCGATAAAACACTTTCGTAAACAACTGTCACCTCCTATTAAATTATCATTAGCAAAACAACTTTGTTTGGGGCATAAGTGACTTGTTTAGTTCTTTTGTTTTTGTTTTGTTTTGTTTTTCTGTTTTGTGTTTACATCAGGCCTTTCTGGCCTTTCAATCACATTGTTCATATTGATTTGCTTGTCTTCTATGTATTTATAGCTATTTGTAAATATTGATATGGAAAATAAAACTGTCTGAATGAATAAATGAATGAACGTATGTGAAGATATACCGAGATTGGCATCATGTAATTGTGTTTAAAAGACATAATGCAGAAAAGGCAGAAACAACAGAAATGAGCAGTTTAAATAAGATCCGATTTTGAACCCCTATAATCACAAGGTGGTTAATGCAAATAGAAAATGGAAATTTTGACAAAGTATTTAGATTTTTACCAATAAAGATATGTATATGTTTGATCGTTGGAAATAAACATTTTTATTTTCATGTCATTTTAAACAAAAATCCCAAATTTTAAGTCTTAAAAACATATATCTCCGTGCTTGATGTTTTATAAAACTAATGTGTCAAACTTTTAAAGGATCTATCCACAGAACAAAGTGATACTGTACAAGTATGTGAATGGCCATTAGCCTGGTATGCTAAAAATTGAATCATTTTCATATATCATGTATATACTTACAATATATTCGGGGAACAAAAAAAAACGCAAAATGTAGTATCATGGAACAACAACACCAAAAGGGCTATACGAGAGATACAAGTGAGAATTGATGTTTGTCCTGTATGTTGCAGGTGTTTCTTCAATGTCATTTTCAAGGCTGAATTACTAAATGTGATGCTTACAATAAAATGAAAGAAAGTTCTCAAGACACAATATTCAAGAACTATATACTATCGGTTATTCACCCGTTTACCACTTACACTGCTTTTGTCGAATCATATAATGCTGTGTTGACAACATGTTTTCTTGCGGGTGTTGTGACTATTCCAATACTTTAAACGTATCATTAAAAGGACTAGCCTTGATTCCATTTGGTATTAAAAAGCTTTAAAATGTATCAAAAGCAAGAAGAAAAATTATAAACTCCACGCTGTTACCTGACACACATTGCTCAAATTGAATATAATAGTATATTCTGTGATAATAGTATATTCTGTGAATATTCCTCTAAATGCTTTTTATTTAAAAAATCGAACATTCGGTTCCAAAGATGTGGTCGGTTAACGGTATGCAGTGCATATGAAAGTTGATAATATCTCTGCAGCTAAATGTATTTGCAAAATAATTTATACAATTGTTGATGCAAATTTATGTCATTACAATTACAGGGTAGTTAAAATTTTGTGTTTTTATTGCTTCCCCACCCTGTTATATCTAAAACAATTCATTCAGGGTTCTTCCAGAACCTCAATGTACATCTCAAAAATGTAACCTTCTAAAGTGACCTTTAGTTTAACAATCATGTTTTACTATCTGTCTGTATATCTACTGTCTTGCCTTACCTTCGTATTGTGTATTGTTTTCGAACCGTAATTTCCTTGACACCAATTTCTTCATTATATTTGAAGTAGGTGGGGCAAGACCATAGAAAAAAATTGTACAGGTATGTAACTAGTAATGAGATTAAGCTGTCTTTTTTTAGTTACGTGGCAATTAACACGGTCATTTATCCTTCCTACCTCTTATACTTGTATATGACGTTTATATTTCGTTAGTACTGTATAAATGTAAAGATGGTACCTATAGCTTGGATGCCTCGTTTTTTCTGTTAGTCGGGATGTGGAGAACCGCTGTTTTCAAACTTTTGTGTTTTGAATACTTTTATGAACATTCGGAACAAAACGGTGCAATAGAAAGGACATGAATTGATGTATATAACCTATTAAAGCTTGATAATTCAACATTCAAGTTTTCTAGTTGCGAATTTGTTTTGGTATGTTAAAAATAAATACATATGGCTAATTCCATGATCTTGTATCACATACATG
>JXSR01S022634.1:0-28268 GCA_000969725.1 Ophiothrix spiculata
ATGCAGGATACAACACTGCATTGACTTATGGGAAGTCCAGGGAAATGTTCTTGAAAACCCAGTTTGGGTTATTTGGCAGATGTTAACCAAAAAGTGTCCCTATGTGAATCAAAAGTGTGATCAAGATTTGTCCATATGAGTCTCTCGCACCCAGGTTATGGGAAGCTGCACAAAGAGTGAAAATTATAGGTGAAGTACCTATAGAATGTACTCTAAGCAAGCACATCTAAGAGAAGTGAAATGGTTACGAGTATCTACCTGCAGCGAATCGTGAGAACTATGTATCCTATTGGTTAAAATACAAGTATTGATTGCCTGAGAGTGCAATAATACAAAATATATCATGAGATCAAATTTGGACTTTTCTATTTAACGAGGCATACAAAATATATTATGAGATCAAATTTGGACTTTTCTATTTCACGAGGCGTAACCGAGTGAAATGGATCAGTCCAAATTTGACTGAATGATATATTTTGTACTACTGCACGTGCATAGGCATTCAATATTTGTTTTACATCATGATATTACACAGGTCTGTTTCATGCCGTGCAATGGAAAATAATTTTTGCATGGCTCAAATCACTGCAATCATGATATATAAGGTGCTATGCTAAAGCCATTATCAATTAATATAATCATGATTGTTATTATAAAAAATCTAGCAATTTGAACTAGTTTTTATGATCATGTTTGTGTTTCATGATGGGGATTTATGGTCGATAAGTTCATTGTCACATGTAAAAAATATACTGTGCAGTCAATCACCAATAGAGCCCCTGCATGTGACGTGTAATACTGTGAATATGGCGGATTGCTGAAATGCATTCAACAGAAGTTATGCCATTACCAATCACGTCATATTATCACACCTACAAAAATGCACCATTATCAGAAGGGTAATTACAGTAAGCCATGTTTACGGGAAAGGTCATCGGTCGAAATCCTTTGTTTGGTATCAATCGATAAAAAAAACTGGGCATTATCACCATTGAATAGGTTCATCAGGATTTCACATTGCAAATTCTAATAAGGTTCTTGTAGTAAAAAATCCACTTACTATTTTGCTAATACAGTTTGAAAAAGCCTCCTGTTAGGATGTCAAATGTCACTACTAAATAGTAAGTGGATTTTTTACTACAAGAACTTTATTGGAATAGACATTATCATATTCAATAATTACTCCAGATCCCTATCCACCATTGCCACAGATTGTTAACATGTTAACTATGTGTAAATCAGCAGAAATAACCAAGATCTAGAATGTTGATGTTTCAAGTAAAATACATAGAAAAATCTTTCTTTCATTTGGTACCAAAATTGCCAAATCAAAATGTTCAGATATTGTAACCTGTTAAAAATCAGGGTGTAAGGAAAAGTGTCTCTCCACCACCATATCAGGCGCCGCATTATAGCGCATGACCAATTAGTTTTAGTACTCTATTCATAAGAAACAAAATTTAGCATTATCATGTTTATTTATATTATCAAAAAGAGGGTCATCCCTGTTATTTTTTTTTTCAGTTTGCAAACAAAAACTGACTGGAAAAATAGGGAATATTCTGTGTATACTTCATTTTATCAGTGGAACCATTGTTGACATTATCATCTGTTTGGAACCAGATAGCACACATTGGTCCAATTATGTAAGATCTAATGCCACTTCTTCCGCAACGCGATAATGCTGGGTGTGTAATTATTCACAGTTAATTGATCACATTCTGCTAGGCTTGGCGTCCAAAGACATTCGCCTAAATGACAATCGCTCTAACTTATTTGCTAAAATTGAGATGAATGCTGCTCTCATTGCGTGAACACCGTTTAAATTGATGAGAGCGAATGTCACTTGGCATATTGATGTATTAAGTTAACCTTCGATTTTGTGTATATCGATATAGAATATCTCGTCATGTGAGCGCAAGAAAGTTTTATCTGCAATGGCTGCCCTAAGTTAATATTTACTTTATGCATTGTCACAATAATGTGAAAAATCCTGCAAAATGTCTGTCTTAAGTCCATGGTTCTTGAAATGGTTCGTCAGGTGACACCTGAAGAACCATTTCCAGAACCACTGACCCAAGACTGGAGACAAAGTGTGCAATTCAAATTTATTACAAAAGGCAGCTATTGCAGATACGACTTTCTTGCACTTACATGACGACTTGACAATCTGAATTGGGTTATTATAATACTATAATAAATTACAGCGAAAAGAAATGATTGATTTTTTTTCTTGTCCTTTTATTTCCTCAGTACAAACAGTTTGAATTATACACAGACATTTTAGCAGTTGGGTTATCACTCATTCAGATTCTATTCCATTTGGTAGACGGCTTTATATTCATTTAAAAGAAAGAAGGCCTATGAGTGGTGCTCTGGCAAAAAAGTCTGAAGATTTTGAATAAATGGCCGCTCAAGTAAAAATTTGTTTAAAAGACCAAATTTCTGTTGACATAAAATGTATGAATACACCAGTGTTAAACTATACCCCACCCCGGGTAGCTCACATATGAAGATCAACTATGCTGGGAAGTACAATTATTCACTGGTAATTGATCACATTTTGCTACTACATTTTTTGTATACAATATAGTAATCAGTAACTTTGAGAATTAAAATATTTCATAAACATAATTTTGAAAATTGTGACTTTCTGTTCATTTTGCCAGAGCACCCCTCATATATGTACATTTAAAACCAACATAACAGTGTAAAATCTTTAAAAAGATGGAAAGTAACCTTTTGTAAATTCATACAGGATTGAGTTCCGGAATGTAGCACATTAACATTTACACCTTAGGAGTGTCATACAAAAGGAAAGTTGATTAAATTTAAATATATAGTTTGTGTAGCAAATCACTGGATAATTTTTGACTCCTGTCAGGAATCACTCTGGTCTGTTTTTTTAGAAGTTGGCAACACCAGTAAGGGGTATATCAACTTTAGATCCAAGTAACTCGCCCGAGTCGACCAAAGATGAGCCGAGCTACTTGAAACGAACCAATTCAATTCCCGGGACTAGCAGTCAAAAATATTTTTATCATAAAGTATGTATTGATATTTTCAACCTTTACATTACTTGGCTTGTGCCACAAGATAAGATGAAAAACTTCTTTATTTAATGGCTCGTGCGGTCCGAGCGATTGCTCATCTCTAAATTGATTATGTTCCTAAGGCCTTGTATCCATTGACTGTACCATTATTCCATGTTCCCTTATCTCGTTTACCATTGTTGTTTATAATTGTACGGCGCAACACAAACAATACATTTCGTTTTGCTTAGTGATTATATCCGTGGCCTGTGTACGGCCCGGGGTGTACGGCAGATATTCCTATTACCTGGTGCTCACCAAGTATGAACATTTTGATTCTTGGTGCTGCCAGGTCATAGGAATCATCTGCCGTACATAGACCACTGATATGATCACTAAGCAGAACGAAGTTTATTGTCTGTGTTGCTCCGCACAATTATAAACAATAGTAAACAAGACTTGTAGGGAACACGGAATATGGGTACAGCCAATGGATACAGGGCCTAAGAAGTCACCAGAACAGAGTGATCAATGTTCCTGCTGGAGTTGAAAGCAATGGATATTTAAATACAAATAAGAGTATTATATTTCTAGAAGTGAATTTTAATAGTTTTTGGATCAAAACGTGTAGTTTGGCCCTAAGGTCCAGAAATCTTGTTTTTGGCCCGAATTAGCCAAAAAAATTACGGGAAAGCGGACTAAATTTTGCTGTGATGAAATTTCAACCATTTTACTCTTTTGAATCTAGAAAGCAATATCTAGGAACACGTTTCTCAATTTTTTTTGTGTTAGTTTCTGAATTATTGCCAAAAATAGATCAAAAAGTGTCATGTTTTACCATAAACGGTTGTAGCTGTGGGATTTTTGACATTGTTAGACCAATTTTTGATAATATCTCAAATAAAACCTAAATGTGAGGTGTGCGTTCCTAAATGTTTCTTTCTAGATTCTAAAAAGTAAAAAAGTTTGAAATTTCACCAAAGCGAAATTTAGTTAGCTTTCCCGTAATAGTTTGTGCCTTAAGGCCAAAATTGGTCCAAAATGACCTTACCATTATGTTAAGTATTCAAATCTGCTTCTAGAAATATACACTTTATTTGGATTTAATTATACATTGATGAGTTACAGAGCAAAAACAATTCTGCAATTGAAGGCTTAACATAATTAACAAGTCCCTTAAACGACTGTAACTTTTGATTGCATCGGTAAATTTCAACAAACTGAAATTCTCATGAAAGCCGATTAAATATGATATTTATCAAATATGATATAAGTTGTTAAACATGAACAGATCTCATGTAAAAAATTATTTCATTGATAACACATACATTTGACTCACCGAGTATATATTTGACTTTATGAATAATCATGATGAATCGGACTATTTAAAGTTTTGATTAACTGTTTTTTGGAAAACAGTTTGAATAAAAACAAAGAAAGATTTGACCTTTGAATGAAAGTATATTTTAGAATTATTGAACCATTAACTCAGATTGCTTGAATGTACTTAAGACTCCTAAAAAGTATTGGCTCTCCTTGAAAAAAATGGCTCGTGCGCTAATATGGAACTCACAAAAACAGTATTAAAATATTGCGTACAAGCTCTTAAATTTCAGCATTCAATTGACACTGTATTTCTGACAATTGACTGAGAAACAATGAAGTTATGAACTTTTAAAACCCCCGAGCTGAACTTTAAAAAATTAATAATTTCATTTTTCGCACTGTACAAAAGCACTAAAATAAGATTATGGATAGATGTGCATAAGAAAGTTTGAAATTGAGTGTAAAATTTGCATCAGCGAATGTGGGAAGGCAAAGCTTATGACTGGGGGCATTGCCCCTATTTTTTCCCGTACAGTTCCTGCAAGTTTATGGACAATGTTTAGAGACCAATGATGCATGCTTTGGGGAAAACGCGCGCTTCAGTGACCAAATTCACTTAGCTCATATTGATCCCTCTTCCTTCTTTTAAGTTGGAAATTCGTTTTATTGAGTGAAGCTGGACCCTATGATGCATTAAAAATACATAAAACTGAAACATCCATTTTTTAAATACACACCATTAATTAATCATTCAACTAATTGAATGATCAAAAATAACATGAATAAAAATAAGTTTATATATATAAGTTTACATGGAAGACATGAACGCTGTAAATATGCACAAATTGCCAAACACTTTTTACACTGTATTGCATTAAAAAAAAGTGCTGGTTTTAAAAGGTCTAGTGAACGGTCCTATTTATAAATTGACGGTCAGAAGTGTTTGCACACAAATTCTTTAACCAGCCATATATCTGGAACCGTTCATCACTTGCGGTGTGGGTTTTTTTTTGGATTTCATATTTTACATATAAAAAACTTGTTTCGAAAAAGGGCCTAAATCCACTTTTGTTCAAAATTGAGTTATTGGTGCCAGAGTGTAGTAGTTTATTGGAACCAAGCTATTTTCCCCAAAGGTTGCTTTCATTGAGTCTACCAGTACTTAAAAATCTGTGTTTGTTTCCAAAAGGGCATAAATTCACTACAGTTTGTTTCAAAAGGACCTAAATCCGTTTCATGGTGTAAATAAAGTTCTCAATAAAAAATAACCAATAAAGTTTTGATTTCCATATTCGTAATGTCACTGGAGTGAGACGACCTGCTCTGAACCCGTAAAGCAATAAAAATTCAAAAATAAAACATGACAATAAATTATCTTTTTACTGATTTTCAGATGGACTTTGGCCCTTTTTGAAATGAACTCTACATGAAAAGAAGAACAACTTCAACTTTATTTCAATATCAACAAATTTACAAATATATACTTAAAAAACAAAAAAACAAAAAATACAACACATGATACTACCATTACATTAGTGGAGGAGTGGAAACGATCGCTATCAAGTATGTACATGAATTATAATGATAATAATGCGTTGCAATAAGTTGATAATCAGTTATAAATACATCAACTAAACAATATTGTATAATAATATAAGATTCAGACAGTTAATGGGGCTCTCCACACAGGCAAATCAATCTGTACTTTGCACATATACGTGCATCTAGATTAAACTGGACTTCACAAATAGATCACACAAGCGTACATTCACCTATTCTATACGACTTTTAATAAAATTTATTAATGCATTTGTGAAATGTGAACATTTGGACCAATTGACCAGACTTGCATGTGTCATTTTCAGCATAAAGTTCAACTCTTTTGTTGTTTTGATTTTGTTTTTCTATTTTTCGATCTCTTTCCCTTGTTAATTCTCATGTAGTTAATAAAAATGATGTTGTTCTTCAATACGTCTTCAGTTTCCCATGTTCTCTCCTCATCATTGTCATACCCTAACCACTTCACCAGGTACTTTTTTGTGCCTCGTTCCACTTTTTCTGCTAAAATCTTCTCAACTGTGAATTCTCCTTCTGATTCTGATCCACTGACCATCTCCATTAAACTGGCTATATCACCTGTAACAGGGAAAGCGGTATTACAAAAACATTGAAGAAAATATGGTGATATACAGTTTCCGAAATTTGTTCCAAACAAAAATTGTGGCACCGGACGGTGGACGGTTTTGAGGAATATGCCTCTTTCTGAAAAAATCCATCTTTGGTGAATATTTTGCAACATTGCTCCTGTAAAGAGCAGTAAACATTTTCTTGCTAGACAAAAAGAGCAGTCAGCAGTTGTGTTATACATTTATACCAATTTTTCTTTCGAGAGGGTGATAGCAAAAAGTGGCTTAAATCATGTCAACTGGTATACAAAGAACAATATTGACTGCTTTTTCATTCAGACAATAATAAAAAAACTCTTTCCCAGTGGTTTTGATACTATTGTAATATTTCTCTTGACCTTCAGTCTCAGTAGATGGTCGGGCAGTAGTATACAAACATTGAATGCTTTCAAGGGTACAGTTTAAGATCAACGAGGGGTAATCATTTTAACCATACCCAGCCCTAAAAATTCAGTGAGAATGGATTCTGAGATTCTTCCCAAAAGGATTTTGCAAGAATCCAAATAGATTCTCATAAAATGAGGCAAACACCTAATTTGTGTATGGATGTAAAAAAAAAGTAAATTTGGTGGTGACACTTTTCAGTGCATCCAGGTGCCCATCTCCTTTTCATAGCGATTGGGCCAGGTTATATATATTGCTGTGAGGGGGTCTCTAGTCCACTGCACAACAAACCTGTTACTTCCCCAGCCAGGTCTGGTACCCCTTTATACACCTGGGTCGAGAGGAGCAAATTCGAGTAAAGTGTCTTGCTCAACGGCCCAAGGAGTTTGGCGCGAGCAGGGCTCGAACACTAGACGACGATCCAACTTCTTGCACCGGAGTCCAGTGCTCTAACCGCTCGGCCACACTCCCCTCAATGTGCATGGATGTAAAGAATCCAAAGATTCTTGCAAAGATTTTCCCCAGTAGATAATGAACAAATTTCTATCCCTGCATACCCCGGACAAAAGCAGTCACCATTTATATGTAGATTTTTGTCATCTGTTTAATTAAAAGAACTAATTTGGCACTCAAATGATGGTTTACAATATGCTTAAATCCTTTCCATGCTGATCGCACCATAGTCAATGACCGCAGGCCTCAGACAACGCCTTACAGTTACACAGCCCAAAAATACTAAAGGGTCCAATGAAAAATATGCACCAAGCCTAGTTACAACCATATACTCACTTTTAACCAAGCAGAGAACAGAAATCAATTTATGAGGTATAATTTTTAGTATTGCCACCATAAGCAGTCAATATTTGTATTTTGTGGCCTTTATTCACGCTGATACATATGAATGTGAAGCCAGGTAATCAGGACAGAAAAAAGAGCGATCAGTTCTTGAGAGTAGGTGTATAGACATATGATAGCTATGTACAGACCCCAAAAAAAGTATCGCCTCACTTCGAAAAAAATGGCTCATACGCAAAGTTGGAATTTCATTTTCACACAGTGCAAAATATCCGATCAGAAGTTAGATACCAACTGTGCAAGCGGTGGTATTGATTTCATTAACTGATGTGTAAAAAATAATTCAAGTATTGCAACATTTTTACTGTGCGAAAATGAAATTTGCAACTTTTTTTTAAACTGAACCTGAAGGAAAAAAAAAGTCAAAAACTCAATCCTTTTCAAGCTAATGGCAAAAAAAAGGGGGCAAAAAAAAACCAAAAACCCAACCCCTGTACACATATTCTTCAAATTACGTTTGTGAGTTCCATATATGCGTAAGAGCCATTTTTTTTGAAGTGAGCAGATACTTTTTTTTGGAGTCTGTTTTTGATATTTATGACCTACATGTATGATAAGTACCAATGAAGTGTCCTAACAGAGCTGCAACCCAAGACACACCAGAGCTTCATCAAAAGCCACGTAAACCCTGTTCGCTGTAAAAGTGAAGGTTTTGACCTCCATGCACTTTGGTTGAAGTGGTTACGGTTGATAATATTTACGTTTTTTTGATTGGATTCTAACCAGGTTGTCCAAGTTGGCATATAATAGTCACAACAAGTTATTGGTTGACTTTTTATATTTCCCTTATTGCGCTTGGTTATGTTATCAACTGATGACAGAATTATTTTGTACACTAGTTTTCCAAAGTGTCAACATTGGGAATTCTGGCCTCTGTATAAACCTTCACAGTCAGAGCGAACAGGGTTTACATGATAAGCTGATCACATTACAAGGTAAAAGGTGAATGTAATAATCATGAAAGTTCTTGCTAAAAGGAAAATGAAATACCACAAATGCCTAGGTCCAGATGGCTTGACCATATTGCATCAATTGTGGGCCACCTCTTCAAATAAAGTTCTACATTTACTTTTTAAGGATTAACATTAATAGTAATTATTTACTTAAGCCTCAAAATAAGTTTGAGTTGTCGGTGCAATGCATTGATTGTTCAAATTTAGTCCTTAAATTGTTATTTTTGACATACTTCATTTTTAATTATGAGTTCAGTTATGGGCTTTTATCATCACTGTTGCAATGCTTGTGATAAGAAATGGTATGTTGAAACGCATTACCAATTAAATAAAAACATTAACATGCTGTGTATATACTAGCTTATACCTGATGGTAAGTGACTCTCTTCTGCAGAACCACCAGCAGGCACATTGCTTGCTTCACCTGTGGCAAATGAAAAAAAAAATCCTGGTTTAGAAACGTGCTCCATTTGATTTGAGTTGATTTAGCATCTCCTATTTGCATATATTCAACGAACACAGAATATTCACTTAAAAACAGCCCTACGGCCTATTTCCAAATAAAGGGTCTTTGGCAGATAAAATACATAGAGCTAATATCTGAGCTTCTGTGCCAATTTCGCGACATACAGGCTTAGCGGTAACACTGATGCATGCAGAAAAAATCAGACTGCTTGTCAATAGTAGAACTAAATGATTTAAGCTTATGTTATCAAGACTCTGATTAAAGTAGAGACTAATACACAGCTTGCCTGAACTACTACCTCTACCAAATGCACACAAATCAATCAATCAATGATACAAGTACTTGCATGATAGCATGCATACCCCATGAAGGAGTCTATTCATATAGGGGACCCACGGCTTACGTGACCGTCCGACCGTGGAGCAAGTAAAGTTTCTTGCCCAAGGAGACGAAAGCCGCCCGGCCCGGGGCTCGAATCCACAATCTCTGTATTACGAGACCCGTGCTCTAACCACTCGGCCACGCTCCCCTCTAACTTAGCTCAGGGCTCTGATTTATGCAAGAAAAAGTACACATGCCATATTGTTAATATGTCTTAAAAGCTCTAGCGGCACATGCAGTCTACAGTACAGTCTCCATTAGCCAAACTAGAACCATACTGGCACGTCACTGACAATGATGATCTTCCCTTAAGCCTTTGCATCGGGGCATGATATTAGAATTCCTGATTTCTTTTCTCACGAAGTAAGGGCTAAGAGTAAACTGTACAATTGTGTTGGGAGTGGTCAACTTTCTCTTTCTATTTTTCTTACTATCTTTTCTATTTTCGGCATCTTTTCAAAGATGCATTGGCCAGCATAAAGATTAGCCATTTCTGGCTATCCAGGTTGGTACTTTTGTATGAGCTTGAAAGAGACCATGAGTTCATCATGGATCTAATGGCATGTGTCCGTCACCAGTCCGGACCGCTACGGCTAGCCATATATGTGAATTCTTACGGTGAACCGTAATATACACCACCCGACGCTGAAACAAATCAAGTGCCAACAAACAGGCATTTATCGCGTTTAAAACAATATACAAAGTTACGTTTGTAGCAGAGATGGGTTGAATTGATCAAAACCTTCCCAGCATGCACTTTTGGTCAACACCAGACAAAGAACATGGGGTCTACAGCTTGGTTATTGCCAATAACATGCATAATTTTAGGTTCACTTTGTGACTAGATTTAGATGGTTTCACATCAATTAATGGGCGTCAAATTTATGGAAATGATAGTTTATGACTTTGTAAGTATCAATTTGTTTTATTTTGGTTTGCGAAATGCTGTATTGATGGTGCGAAATGCTCTTGAAACTGATGCTCCTTGGGCCTTCTCTGTATGGGCTTTTCTAGATGCCAATGGGAATGTACATGAAGTAACCCATACCTGATTCTTCCTGACGACTACTATTGCCAATTGTCACTTGTGCTTCCTCTGTTGCGGATGTTGCTCTTTCTAGACCTGACACATGAAAATAAATAATTATTGTCATCTAACATGGTCTAAATTATTTTACGGTTCTTTATAACATCATTATATAAAGCAATTAATGACGATCAGAACATGATAAATAAAAAATGCTTGTCTTGTCAATTGGTGCAGTATTGGATGCAAATCATCCTTTGGAATGGGTTTGAGTTTCACTTCGGCTGATTGGTTTATATGCACATCATATTTAGTCTCATTCTTTTAAGGCTGTGGTAGACCTTCAACTAGCTTAAATGATTTTTGTACTCTCAATTAAACTAATTGGATAGACAATATAAAAGTATACATTTTTTGAAGTTAATTTTTTACCCTGTACATATTGACGATATCAGTTTTAGACCAAAAATGTTGATTTTGGAAAAAAAGCCAAAAATCATCATTTGTGCCCAAAAATTTCTGGAAATAAGCCTAACTAAAATTTGCTAATGCTATCGTGGATTTTGAACTTTTTGGAATTTAGAAACAAATGGTCTAGGAAAGGTTTCTCAAATTTTTGATTTTTATCTTATTTTTGAAAAATTGCCAAAAATAGGTCAAAAATTGTCATTTTGGTGGCAGCTGTGGGATTTGTTTATGTACATCTTTTACCTATTTCGGCATTTTTTTAAAAAAAGAAAAATCAAAAATTTGAGAAAACTTCCTAGATATTTGTTTCTGGATTCCAAAAAGCAAAATAGTTCAACATTTCACAAATGCAAGTTTTAGTGTGAGCAATCATATTCAACAGAACAATCTTTCTCAAGTATAGGTCTGGCCACAGCACGGAGACGGTCTTGCTGAGACTCAAGAGCGACATTTTAAATGCTATTGACAATCAGAGGGCTGTCTTCTTGGTGTTACTTGACCTTTCGGCTGCATTTGATACCACCGATCATGATTATCTCCGGAACAGGTTGTCAAATATATTTGGAATCACTGGTAATGTCCGTAACTGGTTTTTAACATATCTCAGCAATCGTACAAACAGGGTTAAGGTTGCCAGTGAACTGTCAGATCCACATGTATTAGCATAGAAAAGCATACATGTATTTTTTATTCATTTTTCAGTGGCAAAACAATTTTTGGACAAAATACACTTCAAAACATAATCACATTCCTTCATTTTATGCTGTTTATACTATAAATTCATCTTTAACCAAAATCTTTTAGTATTGCTTTAAGGGCCCAAGCATATGTGACGCGTTACATCAAAAGGTACAAGTTGTCGGCCAAGCAAGTTTCGAGATACAGGCCAATTAAGCTTGTAAATTATAAAGAAAGTAATAAGAAAACAACCGTCTTTATTCAACATAACTTCGAAACTAAAACTTCAATTTTCACAAGCAAAGTATCATTTTAAAGCTTATTTTGTCCTCTTACAAGTAACACAAAAATTTCAATTTTGTCCAAGGTAGACAACTTGTACCTTTTGATGTAACGCGTCACATATTTAAAGGACGTTTTAGTAAAGAGTTAAATCTCTTCTCATTGTATCCTAACATTGGTAAATAGGCATTTTGTCATATGTTTCCATATCAGAATGTGCCCATAAGAAAAAAAATCACAGCAGTTGATTCATTTCAGTATCCTCACTTACCTTGAACATGTTCTCTGTTCTCTTCTGTTCTTTGACTTGATGGGCCTAATTGATTAGAAATAATTGGAGACAAATTAACAATTACACAAGCGCAAAGTAAAGAGCAGTTAATTAATCTTATTCATACACGACAATGATAAGAATAAAATTGAAAAGAAATTAAGCGGTATAATTATTTAAAAATGTATTTGCCATTTCAATAAAACATAGAAAATATAACCATCCATCGTCCCATGTTAATCATTGTAATTCAACTACCTTTCCATTAAAATGAAACTTGCCATAAAAGTGCGACCATGTTACGCGTACACGTATATAGAATTGTACAGCGCACTACGCGATACGCAGCGTGCAACTAGACGAGATTAATGAATGCGTAAAAGTTACCAACTGTCCAATTAGATTTACAATTTCAACGCGTACTTAACACAGAGTGTATGAATCATAGATAATTATCGCGCGCATAGCACCTTTCAATTCAGGGTTAGGTTTAATGATACTTAGTTGGATGTGCACAAACCCTGATAAAACTCACTTTCGCTCGATCACTGTCAAAATGCGCCTAAGCATAAATACGTCATAGACGCGAGGTTGCATATGGGGACAAAATCGCTGCCCGGGCAGCAGCCCCATGGTGGCTTGCTAGTGGTGTGCCTCACTTCGGAAATCAATAGGTCATAGGTTCGAATCCTGGTGAAAACATGCCTTTTTTTCCTATGACATAGTTGGGCTAGAAAATGGAGCACCTTTCAATTCAGGGTTATGGTTAATACCAATATCATTATAGCGAACATGCCTTAAGGTGTAGGTTTTGATAACATTCTCATCCCCAAGGGCTCAACCAGAAGTAGTATATTTTTTGATGACAAAAGAAAGCCCAGCTTTTTCTGATTATAAATCCAAAATTTCACCTCCAAATTCTTTATAGTTTCGGAGATATAACACAAAATTGTAAATTAATTGGTATACCTAATTTCCAATTCTTTTGTATTTACATAACAGCCTCATCTCCAGGGTTGCATACTTTCTTTTGCTTCTCAAGAGAAAACAAGACACAAGCTAAGGTTGAAATCTTGCACAAAACATTTCAGAGGTCAAGGTCAATCAGTTAAAAGTAGATTATACACATCCTAAAATAGGAGCCTACACCTTTAAAAGCTCTAGCAGCTATATGCTGGCACATTACTGACAATGATGCTATTCCTTTTAAGGGCCCTGTCAACCCTTTGTTTTCTGAAATATTTTATGCTGTGTAACTCAGCAACGGATGATTATATCCAAATAAAAGTATATGTTTCTAGAAGCGAATTTGCATACTGAACATGACGGTGAAGTCATTTTTGGACCAAAACGTGTCATTTTGGCCCTAAGTCCAAAAATCATGGGGTTTTTTTGGCTCAAAATTTTACAGGAAAGCTAACTAAAGTTTGCTTTGGTGAAATTTCGAACCATTTTACTTTTTAGAATCTAGAAAGCAAAATCTAGGAACGCTTTTTTCAAATTTTTGATTTTTGTCTTGGTTTTTGAGATATTGCCAAAAATCTGTCCTAAAATCTCAGAAATCCCACTGCTGACACAAATTTTGTTGTCAGCAGTGGGATTTTGACCTATTTTTGGCAATATTTCAAAAATGAAGAAAAAAACTCAAAAAATTGAAAATTAGATATTGCCTTCTAGATTCTAAAAAGTAAAACAGTTCAAAATTTTACCAAAGCAAAGTGTAGTTAGCTTTCCTGTAAATTTGGGGGCCAAAGACATGATTTTTGGACCTTTTTTTGGACCTTAGGGCCAATATTTCACATTTTGGTCCAAAAATGACCTGAACAGCGTGTTCAGTATGCAAATTCACTTCTAGAAATGTATACTTTTATATGAATTTAATTATTTGTTGCTGAGTAACAGAGCAAAAAACACTTTCTGAAAATGGAGGGTTGACAGGGCCCTTAAGATCAGCATTTGTTACATATGTCCATGCTCTTGTTGCAAACTACTAATTAGGCCACGAGGTAGCTGGTACATCTAGTCCATCTAGATGAACCTCGAATATCAGCATACGTTAGTTATTATGTTGGTTTTTTTTTTTTTTTTTACCCATGAACTATGAGTTTTATATTATTAAGAACCTTTACATGTGTTTAGATAACATGGATTGAAGTGCTTTTATCTGAACAGTTTTTACTTTCATTATTTGTGCTTTTTATTTTATGTGCATGGTATGCCTTTAACTCTGGGTTCAACACACTGTGTGATCAGTTGACAACTCAGAAATGTAGAAATGCATTCCTCAAGGTATGTTTTACGAGACTGGAAATTTATGACTTTTCTAGATGCCGATGGGAATGTACATGAAGTAACCCATACCTGATTCTTCCTGACGACTACTATTGCCAATTGTCGCTTGTGCTTCCTCTGTTGCGGATGTTGCTCTTTCCAGACCTGACACATGAAAATACAAAAAAGTCACATTAAATGTTGTCATTTAACATTACTGCACCAAGCCAATTGTAGCAAGTACTCATTTTCATGAAATTGTAAATACCTGCCAATTGTAAAATGCAGAATTAATTGGTTTCCAATTTCAAGTTTTTGAAAAAAAAAGGAAATAATTTCCTAAATTCCAGATCATTCTAATTTTATAAAACACTTTTTTGCAAAATAAATGAATTATGTCATATTATATTTTATTTACATGCATATGCAACACAGATTCAAATATATCATCATTAAGTGTGCAGTTGTTCATTTTTTCAAGATCTTTTCTTTCTTCAATTCTGTTTTTGTTTCCTTTCTAAGATTATGGAATGAGCTCCCTGTTTCTGCAGGACCAGGTCTTTATCATCTGAAAATCTCTTTAAGACCTCTCGTAAGGATATTTTACCTAAATAGTTGTGGTTAGTTTATTTGCTAGTATTTTTTATATACCTCATATAGATTCCTGTCCTCTAATTGGTTAAAAGTGAGGGCATGGATTTCAACTAGGCCCTATAAATTTACTATGACCAGAGCATATTTTTCACTAGGCCCGATCAATGCATTTTGTGTTGTGTAACTCGAGCTTCACGCGCGACTATAAGCATGACGGTAAAACATGCGCTGCAGTGCGTAGCTAGTTACCTTGTTCGCACAATACGACGCAGTCAGCACTGAAAGGAGAGACAAATGTCATAAACTATCACCGGGCCCTTTGAGTGCTTAAATGGTTCTTTTAACCAACCACATGACAAAAACCTATATATTTGGTATATAAAACGAATATTAACTGCTTTTAGTCCGGGGTATGGTTTAAATTATTTTCCCTCAGTGATCTCAAAACCATAAATATGCCCAGCTTCGCTTCGGGGATATTCATGGGTTAGATATCACCTCGGGAAAATAATGTAAACCATGCCCCTCAAAGCAGTCAATATTTGTATAATAGTCATTTTATTAGGTAATACAATACTACACGTATATTATATTTTTATTTAAGGTACATTACAAAGTTTATAAGGAAAGGAAAACAAATCCTGTGTTTGAACTTTACAGTGACCTGTTACGGTATATTTTTCTTTTCCCTGCATACTGTATATTTTGTTTTACCTTGTTTGTGATGTATAATGAGTGAATAAATATTATTATTATTATTATTATTCAATGTGCAATATCATCAAGAAAACAGCACTGATGTCTACAGATTACATATTCTCCATAATATTTGCTAAAAGATTCACTTTATGTTCGTAGTTAGATTGTATCTAGACAGCACCGGAAGAATGAACAAGGAATACAACTTAACACGAACACGAGTCATCACAAACATAGATATGATACAAATACAAATTTTCAGAAATTCGTACCGATTGAAATCTGTATTCCATCTTGATTAGTCACCATCCATTTCAAAGTGATTATGCCATAGTGGCCAATATCCTGCAACCGTGACGCATCCTTCAACCCCGTTAGGGTGATGGTACGGCCACAGGGTGTTTTGTGTCCTTCCCGGTAGCTCTTATAAGGAAAGCGGCTGGCTGCGCCAGCAAGTGGATCAACAGCTCCTGTGAAATTAAAATAAAGAAACAATATGAAATGATTCAGACCAGTGTTCAAACTGCGGCTGTATGACATGCCATTGGGACAGGTGTCAGTAAAATTGGGGCAACAGGTTTCTCAAAATGTGTGAAAAAGATGCATTTTCTTGCTTAATTTAGCCTATTTTCAGCTCGCAATTTTGGCAAGCTCCTTTTCAACTTTGTCAAAATCTGTCAAAATTGGTGAAGCTCAAAAACCTTAACGGGAACACTAATCCAGACAAAAGAGCTTCAAGAATATATGTATTGTTGGGTCTGCCTACATCACATAATAATAGACACACAGATCTTTAGACCAAAAATATATATTTAGGTATTCAAACACGCCACATAGTTGTTCATTGCGAATCAACAACGATGCATCTATGTGTCTACGTATTTTGCATCGGATGCAGAGTGGTTGATTCACGATGAACAACTCTGTGGCGTATTTGAATACCTTTCAACAATGAAAATCTTCCTGAAACGTATAAATTAAATTGTAAATGTTTTAAATTTAACAGACTAAGCCTATTCGTCTTCATAAAAATATTTAGCATATCTGAAGCAAAGTGCTAAATTGTGAATGTTTGCTGCTTTGATATTATCAATTTTCCCAAGCACCAAACTTTTGCACGTATTGTAAGTGCCCGATGAGCGATAATCAGTGCACCGACTGTCGTGACGTGCGTGACGCTCTAATTTGAATATCAAATGTGGATTCATCACGCATCAACAACGGTAAGCTCTAACTTCAGCACACGGGCCATTATGGTTGTACAATTTCACTTGTATCAAGTATACAGACAAGTATAAATATTAAATTTATCACACCAAACCTGGATGCAAAGTTGTCTGTCAAATTAAGAAACTCATTGTTACAGCATACAAGGTAAGTTTATGCTCCAAAATCACACATTATCCTTCAAAATATTAAACCCATCACGGGATGCATAAGACTCTTTATGGCACACTGATTATATAATTTATGGACAGCTTCAACATTTTAGTTGTAGAGATTTACCACAAATAGTAATAGGTTTTAAGAATAGGACTATGAAATTAGCAAATCTTAGAACTGAAAAAGAGATATGTAAGACAATACTCACGGAGAGCAGAAGTGTATTTCTTGTTAAGAATATCCTGAACTTCCTTCCTTAAAGATTGGATATCATGCTTTGATGTCACAGGATTGGTTTGAGGCCCTGTGTTTCATGAAAAATGACAAAAAGTTATAAGTGGTAAAATGACATACACTGTCAATATATATGTGCAAAATATATTTGCCATCAATTCAAGAAAAAAGGTTAAACCATATAATTAATTATTGATTAAATGTTTATAATCTCATTGAGCAGATCGAGTTTACAAATACAGCATGGTTTGAGGGGAAGTATCACTAAATACTAACCCTGAGGTGTTGAAAACATTGAAATAAATTTTAAAGTAAAACACCGGAGCAACATACACATAAACGGATATCTGGGCAGATGTACTTGCAGGGGCATACGTCCGAAGGAAAATAAGAGTGATGCGGCTACTGGTAAAAGTGGTGCAGCATGTACGTAGCCTGTTATCAAAAATAAAGAACGTGTGTAAGACAACATCTGCTAAAAATGAATTTGTATACTGCTATATTGTGGTTATTTAAGGACTATAATAAAATGCATCAAACTAAATGAAATTTATCTATTTCATATTTATGGCTGAAAAGGGGTGCGGCCAAAAGGCCCAAAACCCACATGGCCGTGGAGGATTTTTTTAAACACAAATGGCATGAGGAAAAAATATGTATTTTCCTAAAAGTTTTCCTAAAAATATTCTGACCAAGATCCTAAGGCAAGGGCTGTATCTAATATTCAGGTTTCATCCATAGGGGTTCAATGGTTCATGAGTTGTGGTCATGACCTTAATTGGCCCTATGATTTTGAAATAACTTCAAATGTAGATCAACTTTTTTTTCCCAAACATTTTATGGATTTTACCTAAAATTAACTTTTGTGTCTTCACTGATATTTGTCTTGGGTACATAGCTATTAATATTCAAGTTTGATCCATGCATTGCCAAAGGTTAGTAAATGGTAGTGTTCTTAGAATTTTTGTGGTTAACCTCTAGCCAACATTTTGCTCATTTTGTTTTAGATTTAACCATGAATAACCATTTACATAAGAATGACCTAGACCACACCCCAAAAAGTTTGTCATGGTTAATTCACCCTGAGATCCTTCATGTCACTATTATTGCCATTGTGAATATGAGTCACGTTACAAAACGAATTACACACACCATGCACCCAAAAAACCCTACACACCAATACACAGACATAAACTGAGTGCAGATAGAGTGAGTGTTTATTCTCTTTTAAACTATAGTTTATGCAAGACAAACACAACACACTTGCTATCATGATTAGGCTGAGTATTTTGGATACGGTACTTTTAAACATTTTCGCATTTATGCAAGTTGCATAAGACAGGGGCGTTGCAAGTTAGTGTTGAATGTGCGTGCACAGCCGGGGGGTGTCTGCACTCTGAGGGGAATGTTATGTGCGTTCCCAGACTGTGTGGGGTGTTTGTGTGCGTGGGGGTGGGTGGGTAAAACCAAAATAGAATAATCGATACTTTATCTGACAACATATATGTTAAGGGGGTGACTGATGAGATGTGCCCCATGAGGAGTTAACAAAATTTAGAAATTTCAAAGCATAAATCACTTGGTACTTCATGCTTCAAGTTAACACTTTTCCATCAACATCTGGGCAAGACACTTCAGAGACTCACATTGCACAGTGGACCAAACATACAAACAAAATGGTTCTAAGGTGGTGGGAGTTGTCGTGAGGAGTTAAAAAATTTTGAAATTTCAAAGCATAAATCACTCGATTTGTAGCATAGATTTTGCTACTTCATGCTTCAAGTTAACACTTTTTCCATCAAAATATGGGCAAGGAACTCCAGAGTCTCACATAGCACAGTGGAAAAACATACAAAAGGATGTCTGGGGGTGTGCCCTTTGGGTCAACATTTTTGTTGTGACGTCAAACTATGAACAAGCCATACAGCGTCATGTGTAAGAGAGGTGTCTAAAAATTGAAAGGAGTGCCTAAAATTGTAAGGGTGTCCATTAAAACGAAAAGGGTGTCTAAAATACCCCAAAGGGTGTACAAAACCCAAAACGGTGTCTGAACCCAAAATTAATATACATGTAACCCTAAAAGGGGTGTGGAATCAAGAATAATAGTGCCTAAAACCAACAACACCTAAAGCCGCCCATAATTCGAAGTCACAACAAAATGTTTGATAGCACTTTTTTTTTGAAGCCGACTACGACTTGACCCTTTCAGTAGGCCTAGTTTGGGAATGTATGAAATTTAGAACAGACATTCACATGATTTTTTATGCATACATTTTGCTACCTGGGGCCTCAAGTTAGCATTTTCCCGTCAAAATATAGACAAAGAACTTCAAATACTCGCATTAAACAGTAGACAAAAATCTGTAGGGTGTCTGAGGGGATGTGCCATCTGAGAGGCAAGAAAATGTTGGAATTTCAAAACAATATTTATGTGATTTGGTACATATATTTTGTAATGAAAGTATGTACTTCAATTTAGCATTTTTCACCAAAATCTGGCCATCCAAGCTTAGAGACTTACATTGAACAGTGGACTTAACACATATGAACAGTGGGTCCCTCAGTAGTTAGACAATTTTGATATATTGAAACATTATTCACATGAACATGATTTGGTATATAGATTTTTGCTTGAATTCCATAAATCTTTGTGTAGTATTTTCAATTTTTGACCTTGTTTTGGTCAATTTTTCTTGTTTTTCCTTTTTTTTTAACCCCCCCCCCCCCCAAAAAAAAGACATCCATGGTATAAGATGCAGATATTGATAGGTATATAAATTAATGACCACACACATATCATTGACATAGAATCAATCTTTCACCAACCACCAGGTTACAAATTGTAAACTAATAATCTACTTACCACAAACATGCTGCACAAATTTGTTGCCAAGCAGTGGACTCTGCTGTCGGATAAATTCCTTCCCAGCATCTGTGCCCATTGTGAGGTATTCCCCACTGTGGGACAATGCCAATATGGCAATTGACTCCACCCCACACTGATGCAATTCTTTGACCTACAAAGAGCAATATGAAGGGGGACATAGAGAAGGTGTCAGTACAAAAGATCTTGGGGAAGCTTGACTGAGCAGCATATTGCAGATGGAGTACATCATATGATTTAAAATTCAAGATATGTGACAAAAATGAAACAAGATATTGAATTGCTAAATGTTACCAAATAAAATTATTTACTGTTGTTAACAGTTCAATGACAAGCATAATGCTCTCCTTGATTTTCCTACACAGCTTCCTGCATAGTAAAAGTGGCACAGTGTAATTGTTCACCTTTTCATTTAATATGACATATCTTGATATGAAAATAACCAAATGAACAGAAATACAACATTTAAAAGCCTGGGAGTTTTCCCTTTTTACCATATTTATATTACCTTTTTTTGCATCAATCCCACCCCACTTTCCACATGTGTTTGTGAACGATCCCTGCTTAGTGTGACAGTGATATGAAAAGACTTTGGGTTTCTACACATGTAACACGTAAACTTTCTGATTCTGTAGGATTTGACTTCAATTGGGATTTAAAGGTGCAATTCATGATTTTTGATGTGGCCTCTTTTATAAGATAAATGTAAAGAAGAGTACAAAATAAATATATACTGAAAATTTCACTTGATTATGACCGTTCGTTTCCAAGTTACAGAGCTTTTCACCATTTTGAAAATCCCCATAGGCTACTGTGTTGTAATCACTGTCGGGGCCCCAACAATAATTAGAAAATGACACATTTTCTCACTTTTTTTTTCAAAAATGCAAACACATATATGAAAGAATGGTTTGGGGATCCAATCGTACCATATATCAGTTGAGGAATCTTATAAGCTGAAAAACTCAAATTTGATAGACATGACCTTGAGGGTGAAAAGTGCATGAATTGCCCCTTTGAAACTGAAATGAAATTTGACTGAACTCCACATTTTATCCCATGGGCTTGGTCCATATATGGGTGTAAGAGTAACAAGTATTAAATGGCTATCATGACCTTAAAATGAAATCAGATGACCTAGAAAGTAAAATTGTACTTTATGGATTTGACCTCAAATGGCATTTCATTTTAAATAACCTTGACATTGGGTCAAGTGATATATCCAAGCTTGGATATATTCCACAGTGACAAGTACGTGTTCATGAGTTACAACAATGACCTTGAAATGACCACATGTATGGCAATTTGTTGTCACAAGCTTATGACATGATGATATTTGATTTGATACTTACTATTCCGTCGAATTTTTGAAGCAGCTTCTGCATTTTGTGTTCTTTTCCTCCAGCACTCTCCATGAACTCCTTGTTCCTGGCAGTTGCATCAGCAGCTCTTTCCTCATACTGCTGCCTTTCAGCTGGATTGTCCTTTATGAGTTTCCAGTTGGCATGGGCCTTCTTCAGATTTGCTGGAAGTTCAGCGGAAACTGAAATATGAAAAAATGTGATTCAAAGTATTTCAAATTTAACCCTTTCAATCCTGAATTGTATGTGTACATCACCCATACTGAATTAATTTACACTCAATACATATTGGAACGCCCGAGCGTTCTCTCGTAAACTCCTTTGGAAACGCACAGCCGTTCTATTGGATGGAAAGTTTTAAGCCCGGTTTTAAGCAGGTTTATAAAAAAAATAAAAAAAACGAGTAAAACCAAACATTTATTTTGATACACATATTCTGTACACTACAATTCGGCGGTCACATCAAATACCGATCCATTTCAAAATCGGTAAAAAGCACATCAAATACCGATCTATACTATCATATCATTTTTGTTTTAAAAATAATTCCATTATTTGATTTTCCTGGATTTGGTATTATTATAAAAAGCACACTTTCAAGTTTAAAATTTGCTCAAAAGATTTTATAGGGCATATATTGTTTTACAAACAATAATTTATATGATACTAAAGTTATAGATCAGTATGTGAAAACATTATTTACGCAATATAGATTACTTTACAAATAGACCGGTATGATGTGATGAGGCAGACGAATTATGTAGAAGTCATTTCTGAAGTCACAAGTACAAATCTTGAACTTGAAATATTTTCCTGTTGAAAAGAATTTGTTTCTAGACAAAAAGGATTAGTTTGTTACAAAACATGACATAAACAAAACATCAGAGGTTGTCCCCTACAAATTGGTGGTCACTTCTGAACCTGTTTTGACTTTCTATCCACAGAACTTGACAAAATTGGATTTTCACAAATGTGTGACTCACAGGGGCGTAGCGAATGTGTCTGGCGCCCGGGTCAAGCATTGAAACTGCCCCCCCCCCCACCTTGAGGGGGCGGGATGGAGGGCGACTTGAAATGTACGCCCACCCAAAAAAATTCCAATATCTTTGAAAAATGGGTAATTTCTGCTAAAATTTGCTAAAATTTTTTCTAGCGCTTAAGTGCACAAATTTGTCTTCATTTTTGCAGTAATATTTGCTTAATATATATTGAATTATGAAGGGCACACCAAAACATGTAGGCAGAAATAGGCTAATTTCAGCAGTATGCCCCCTGTTGTTGGCCCAATTATTTTTCATGTAGTGGTGATTTGGTGCAACCCCCCCCCCCCCCCCTGGCCCATAGCTACGCCCCTGGTGACTCCTAACTACATGAAGTGCCGCCAAGCTAGAATCTTCTGCAGAATTCAAATTTGAAATAAAAATTATGAAATTTGCAACTCCAAATTTTTGCCCTATTGAATTGTATAGCCGAGAGGTAAAACTTACTAACAGACAGGACACACTTTATACACGATAAAATATCAAATTCATTATTAATTTATAGATGTTTTAAAGTTTCTTTTTATATTATTGCACCATTGTAGAAGATAAGAGTTCAGTTTTGAGCAAAATTACTATTGCTTGTAAAAAAATACAACCTTTTCATGTTAATTTTTTATTATTATTTATTTTTATTTTGTGTGTGTGTGTGACATTTAGGAAAAACCAGATTTAGTACCATGTATACCGGTATTCAACTTTACAAAATGAGAAAAATAATTTGTCCAGTTTTAATTGACTCTTAATAGCATACACCTGAACTTATACCTAAAATGGACTAAATTTTGGGGAAAATCTTAACTTACAGTTGCTCAACTTCAACTGTAAAAATAAAACTCTGGGACCAGTTGGAGAAAAATAAAAACAGTTCCTAAAAGTTGAATACCGTACATTAATTTCAAGGTAAAATAAACAACTTTACCTTTATACATATAAACTTAAATACTCACCTGATCCCTTCAGCGAATGAGACATGAATTGCCTAAAGGCTGTACACCCCTTCACTGGTGCCAGCTGTGGAGATTCCATTTCCTGTGATGGTCCTGCCTTCTCCCTCTCCTTCCTGTTGAATCTATCTATCCTGGATCTTATTTGTTGGACATCCACGTTCATTGCAGTGGCGAGAGCCTGGATTTTATTTTTGTTCTCTAGTGTTCTGTAGTTCCTCAACCCCTTCTCCCACTCACTCTTAAGACGTTTGTCCTGGTCATCTGTGAAGACTCTGATTCAAAAATACATATATGAATTAAAAGCATGTATCTCAAAATCTGCGATCAGCTTCGACTACAAAACTAGCTATGAGTAATACAAAGTGTTTTTGGATACCCAAAAACCCTTCAATGGCAGGTCAAAGTATAGGTCTACTTCCTTGGAACATGTTCTTTTTAACGACATTTGTTCTTTCTGCAAGGCACCGGCCCCATGCAACATATTGATTTTCTGTCCACCCTAGTAATAATAATAATAATAATAATGGCATTTATATAGCGCCTTTTGACCGAATAGGAAACAAAGCGCTCGTGAGATTCGCTGCAGGTAGATCGTCACAACCATTTCACTTCACTTAGAAGTGCTTCCGTAGAGCACATTCTATCGGTACTTCGGTTGTAATATTTACCCTTTGTGCAGCTTCCCATAACCTGGGTGGGGCAGACTCAGATGGACAAATCAAGTGACAGTTTTAGATGCAGGAGGAAGACCGGAGTACCCGGAGAAAAAGTGCTTCATGTAAAATGGTAAACAGTTACATTTCACCTAGATTATATATTTCTTGTAATAATTATTTTGTCACATTTGCGTGCAAACGGTCTCAGATTCAGTATTCATTAGAACATAGTCCTGGATGGTAGATTTATGGTCTCATATCGGTTATCATTTCACACATTTTGCCAATATTTTTGAATTCCGCAACTTTCAGGCCTAAAATGCTATATAGTAATAATACTTCGCCAATTTTCAAAAAATTGTAAAAAATACCAAAATCTATGCAAATGTCCAAAGTTTCTTTTTTCATTTTTGTAAGAGGAAAACTAGCTGTCGATCTACTACACATTGTTGGTAGTTTTGTTGTTTTCCAGTTTCAGTTTCAGGTTTTTTTTCCAGAAACAACAATGTATGTAATAATCAGATATAAAAATGGAAGGATGACCAATAAGAGCAAAGCTCATCAGAGTTTGGTCATCCCAAATATAGAAAATCTATATATGTGAATGGATGAGGACAAGACATTGGACATGAAGACATGGTTGACAAAAGACTGAAGACAATAAGATAGACAAGTGCAGATTGATGTGATGGCAAGGATCAAAAACAGCATAATAGCATATAAAAAATAGGTAGCAAAATTACAACATGTTTTGTCTTAAAATAAGCATGAAAAATAAACAAGACTAGACAACTCCAGAACATCTATGCATGTGCTGGCCCCTATGGACACACTAGGCCTAGTGTGTCCTAAGGCCAGCCAATACTATTCAAGGGGAATTCGTATGTCAAGACTGCCAAAGGCAATGCCTCTAGTCATGGGCCACATGTGTACCAAATTTGGTTCTTGTACACCTTCTATAGTTTTTCGCTAGATGTGATTTTATGCTTACACATTTGGGCCCCTAGGGCCCAAGGCATTGAGCCCATGGGCATAAGACTACGTAAAGGCACCACCTCTAGTCATGTGCCACATGTTACCAAATTGGACTCTTGTAACTTTTATAGTTTGGTTGTTAGAGGTGATTTTATGAATATACATTTTGGGCCCCAGGGCCCAAGGCCTTGGGCCCCTAGACCTAAGGCTACCAAAAGACACTACCTCTAATCATGGGCCACATGTGTACCAAGTTTGGTTCTTGTACCTTCTATAGTTTGGTCGATAGAGGTGATTTTATGCCTACACGTTTGGGCCCCTGGACTTAAGACTACATAAAGCCACTACTTGTAGTCATTAGCCACATGTGTAATAAATTAGGCTCTTGTAACTTTTATAGTTTGGTTGTTAGAGGTGATTTTATGAATCTGGGGCCCAAGGCCTTGGGCCCCTGGACCTAAGACTACCAAAAGGTACTACCTCTAGTCATGGGCCACATGTGTACCAAGTTTAGTTCTTGCACCTTCTATACTTTGGTCGCCAGAGGTGATTTTATGCATACACATTTGGGCCCCTGGGCCTAAGAGTACATAAAGGATTACCTCTAGTAATGAGCCACATGTGTACCAAATTTGGGCCTTGTAACCTATATAGTTTGGTTGTTAGAGGTGATTTTATGAATAAACATTTGGGCCCCTGGGGCCCAAGACCTTGGGCCCCTAGACCTAACACTACCAAAAGGCACAACCTCTAGTCATGGGCCACCTCTGTGCCAATTTTGGTCCCTGGGGCTTTTGTACTTTTTGAGCCAGAGCTGTCAATATGAGCGTCTTATGAAGAAAATGCGTCAGTAAAACAATATCTCTGCATGGCTAACCATGCATAGATAATGGAGTATGTCTTAAAATGTGTTGAGAAGAAGAATTGGTGGACTATTGAAATCCAAGAAAAACTGATTTAAGCATTTAATGTGAAATAATATTAAGTTTAAAGGCACGTTTGAACAAGTTGAAATTGTTTTCTATCATGGTGCACAGGGTTACGGGGCTGAGAAAATGCACCAGATTGGAAAAATTTGACCTTTAACCCAAACTATCTCAGTGTGTTAAAGATACCCCACAATTAATTTGCTTGAATTTGGTTTTACTTATTGAGTTCTCACTTATGAATTTGTTTTACATTGGGATTTTGGCACCCAACTTTGGTTTTGGTAGGGATGTGCGGCCCCGATATCAGAAACCTTAGTCTAGGGAAAAGAAGATTGGCTCTGAAAAGGGAGTCCAGAGATCTGGAGGGACCAAAAAAAAATCACTCTTCAGTGACTCTTTGGCTACGGAAGCATTTAAAAAAAAATGCTTGAAACGGGGGTTTCAGGAACTAAATTTCATAAATAAGGCTTGCAAACTAAAGGTTGCGCTTGAAATGATGGGTCTATGGAGCTGCATACAAGACGTGAAAAGGGGTCTTGATGGCTGCACATACCTGTACCACCTTTTGTCAGTGCCCATTCAAGTTAACATCACTTGCATAAATGAAACCGAAACCAAAATGGTGATACTCCATGTAATATGGGTAACCATCTATAACTTAAATGATTTTGAAACTATGTCTGTTCAACTAAACCGCAGAAATGAAAATTGCACTGTTCCCTTTCTATTTTTCCCAAATCTGTTTTTTTTTTCTTTTTGTTTGTTTGTTTGTTTGTTTTTTGCCATTCCTTGATTTCGCCACAATAAATCAATTAGGGCCTACCGTAAGATTTTGATCAGAAATAGTAGAGTAAAAACAGCATAAAATTAAGGAATGCGACTATCTAAAATAAAAGATCTAAAACTGTTTTCAAGTGTACAGGGTGCCCCAATAAAAACTTTGAACTTTTATTTTGAGGAGAACAGGGCACAATTAATATTATACAGTAAATATGGCTTTACAGGATTTTGTTGTGTTTAATTTGGATCTCCCATTCTCTGAATCAAAAGTTATTGCACATTTTGTGAAAAACAAGTAAGGGTCATGTAAGATTGGTTTGGATTGATTGTGCTTCAGTTGCTTGCAGAAAGTTTCTCTTCATTTCATATTTATTTTTTGTTTGTTTGTTTTGCATTTCTTTAGCTTGAAGTCTAAACTTATAAATCGGACCAAAGTAGATTTAAAGGGCTTTCTTAAAGTCTTCATATCAGTCTCTGGACTGGAGTGACTGGAGTAGTGAAATGAAACGGGACAAAAAGCATTTTTGGAGTAATTACTCCACTTTTTGAAAAACATATTATTAATTATGATTTAATCTTTTGGCAACTATTTTTTAATATTCTCTATTTTACTCGTATTTTGGGACAAGAGCTATTTTACCAAAAACTTACTTTCAGCAAAATGGATAAAAATAAAAAAGCACTAAATACTAATACACATTTTCAATAAAAAAGAACAATTGAATGGTACAGGATCCCAAATTTAATTCCACAAATGACCATAACTGAAAAAGTAAACAAGCCAAATCGTTTGGAGGATACCAAAAACAAAGCAAAATGGATAAAAGTAAAAAAGCACTAAATACTAATACACATTTTCAATAAAAAAGAACAATTGAATGATACAGGATCCCAAATTTAATTCAACAAATGACCATAACTGAAAAAGTAAACAAGCCAAATCGTTTGGAGGATACCAAAAACAAACTCAATAAGCTCAAAAGTCTTGGATGAAAGGTGACACTCTATTGTTAACACTATATAGCATATTGCTTCAAAAAAGCCTAGTTGTGAAAATATGTCCATATGCATGTAATTCAATATGAAATCTAGACTAGTCCCTTATATTTAAGCAAAACCTGTTGTAAATTTATGTATGGTAGGCCTATGTTCTGCTTTGTGCGTAGAGACCTTAATCTTCATAATTATTTAAAAGCATGGAAA
>JXSR01S022636.1:39607-52623 GCA_000969725.1 Ophiothrix spiculata
TTTAACTCCAATTCTATCATAAAATAATCACTATTACATAGATATGCATGGTTTCAAATTGAACAACAAATGTAACATATGAAGAACATATAGAATTTCTGAATTTGTGCCTGAGGCTATGAATGATAAATCCGGGGCCTATTTCACTAACGTCTTAATCCATCGCAAATTTCAAATTTCATCGCAAAAGCAAGAAATCATTGCAAATTTGCGGTGGATTTCCCGAAACCGATTTCACTTAGATTTGCGATGAAAACAATCATCGCAAACTATTTGCGATTGGGTTTTTTTGCGAGCAACATCTTGCGAGTGCTTATAAGCATCCGCAAAGAAAACATCGCAAATGGAAGTCATCGCAAATTCTTGATATCACGTGATGTTTTTTCACCCCATATTTGGACGAGATCATCGCAAAATTTGCAATAGCCTCGTCCATGGAGATGAAAGTGAAAAGATGTTAGTGAAATGGGAAAGTCATCGCAAATGATATTTGCGATGGCTTCTAATTTGCGAGAGCGTCTACAATCATCGCCAAAAATAACGTTAGTGAAATAGGCCCCAGTTCAAAAACTCATCTGCTGCAATATCAAACAAAAAAATATATTTTTTTAAATGCTCATTTATTTGAAAAAAAAATCAAATAACTAAAATTATACACTGTATTAATAAATTTAAGCTCGTTGATACCCTATGACATTATTTTGAATAGTTCCAACCATCTTGAGAAAACCCCGTAAATAGTTCTTTTGAAAAGACTATTTACGGGTTTGAAAAGTCTATTTACGGGTTTTGAATGACTATTTACGGGTTTTCTGCGTAATTTATAGCCGATACTTGCACGCACGGAATTACGCTCTCAACAAACTTAGACACGCAAGCCAATACGATCATTAACCTATTGCTTGCATTCATGGTTATAGCATTTTGTTAGTGCATTTTTTAATAAGATTAATTAAATGAGGCCATTGAGCAAGTAAAAATTACATTATTTAAAAATTTATTAATACATATAAAACAAATGTATACTGACAGTTTTCAGATCTCAGGATTAAAGCTATGGTCTTTCAGTGACTAAAATTTAGCCATTTTACTTCGGGGCTACGCCCCTCAGTAAAATAGCTAAATTTTAGTCACTTCAGTCCATAGTTTTAACCAGAGAAATTCAAGTCAGTATACATTTGTATATTATGTTTTTTGAAATGCTCATTTTTCTGGGAAAAAATGAAAATTGCTTTTGCAACATTTTGAACCATGACTGGCTCAATTCTAATCAGGACGTTTGGGCTCCAATGCTTGTGGAAATAAAGTTCAGTACTGAAGCCATTTTCCTGCTACTAAGGAAATTACTGAATTTTTTCAAATTAGGTATTCTTCGATTTAGGACACAAATGAAGACATAAAACCATTATGCCTAAGAATTTCAACATAAAAGACGAAATGAAATGTCATATATAGAATTCTCAGATGAACTATTCTTTTTTTTTTACTTCAGCAAAAAAATTGACCAACACAACATCATACATACTATGAATGTTTTTCAACCGGATCCTGCTACCGGTTTTGATTGCTAATTGTACAGACTATTTTTAAAAAATCTGCTTATCATTTCTCAATATTGGAATTATTTCATAATAACTGGCAATGACGGTGTTTTTCTGTTTAATATACGAGGGGTATCAGAAAGTTTTTTAAACTTCACAAAGAAGAAATGGAGCCAAGAACGTAAATTTATTTATTATAATTATGAGATCCTCAAGGCAATATAAATATATATAAATATTTTTACTTTTCCCCCCCCCCCACCCCGAAAAAAAAAATCAGAAGCTTTCCCGGCACAAATTTCTCTCAATTACTCCTTTTTATTGATAATTTTTATATAAAAGTACAAATTTGTGTGTACCTCGCACATATTTCACAAAAATTGGGTTTTTGTTTTGATAAAATAAACAAATTTACATGTCCGAAAAATTTTAGCGTGCGTTATTTTTTTCAAAATTTGTGCCTCCCCCTCGTTTGCCCCCAGAATTGTGATGCTGGCACCGCCACTGCTTAAGTATTACACTTAAGATGTTACTACAAGTGAAGATAGGATTACTGTTCACTTGAAGTTGCACTTGACCTGCTAAAGTATGGATGTCATTCTTGAATTGGACTGAAAACTGAGCATGCAGTAGCTGATCTTGACTTATCCATTAAATACATTTTAACACGTGAGAAACTGCAAAAAAAGCTAAATAGCAACCACTGGCCCATAAATTATACTTATATATAAAATATAAATAGTACAAATCAATAGACACCCTTACAAATTCAAAATGGTAAGTTGCACAATTTGTAAAATGTGTACATTACGACCCATAATTTATAGGTTTGATACTTTGTAAGAAAATTTCAAAATTTTACTGAGAATATTTAATTTTGCTTGTGCTCAAATACACTCCTAAGGTATGCAATGGAATACTTTTTAATGTTTTTCAAAGGCTGTACGGTTGCCACCTTTGTTATTTGAAGTACATTTCAAAAACCTTTTTTCATATCGAGAACATTTTTTAAGCAATATATATTACAAATACAACCTTTTCTTTTTTAAAGTATGCAAGACATAAATAAAGAAGTACCATCAAAACAAAATACATGAGAAGTGAACAGGACATTCGCGTGGGGAAACACCAGGTCAGTCTGACCTTCACCTACATGTGCACAGCGAGAAACAAAAACAGAATCACTTGAAAACATCAGTGTTTTATTATGTATTTTCAGTTGCATTTTAAATGGGAAAACACATTTTAATAATGCAGTAAATGATGTGGATACCAGATTGTATTTAAAATAAATACAAATACAACCAAAAATAGTTGACTAAAATGGATGCTAAATACATTTCAAAAGTAGACTAACGATAACAAATTTCAAATTAAATGTTGTTTGTTATTAAAATATCAAAAACAAGAATTGATACAAACACATGCCTCCCAATTTTAAAAGGTAAGTAATGAATGAACAAACAACCTAAGAGCAAGGATATCAACAAGGAAATTTAAAGGGGTATTGGACAAGTTCAACATCATCCCCAAACTTTCCCCCATGCATTTTGATATGTTTTCATCATTTGAAGTATTAGCAGTAATAATTACAGCATGCAAAGTTTCATTGTCAAATTCAAACACTATATATCGAAATATGCCTCAATTTTTCCTCATGTAGCCCTTTTTATTAAAATCAATCACATTTATCAATGGCAGGAATGATTAGGCCCAGGATAGAAATAGGGAATCATTTAATGTGAGACTTGTCTTAAAGCAGGGTCAATGGGTGTCAGTTTACAAAAAAAAACCTTTGCCAAATGCTATCAAATGACTTCTGGAAGTGTTCAAATTTCAAGATAACTAAATATCCAGAATAAATAATAAGTAAATCATATGTTGTCAAAGTAATAAACAAACAGATAAATGTGTAGATAAATAAGTAAATAAATAAAATAAATAAATAAATAAATAAATAATAACTATAAATAAATAATTTAAATTTAAAATATATTAAAAGTCACTACAATATTTATCGGAATATAGTAAGTCACTACTACATTTATTGAAATAAGAACATTTCAACAAGGACTACCACACTATTCATAGGTATGTACCATTCTTAGATTACGACCAAGAGTAACATCACTGCACAATATATAGATGGGCAATTTGCATCCTCCCCCTATTGTCAAAATGAATTAGTCCTTGTATAGCTATCTCCAATGAAGAGCACTGATATAATAACATCCACCTGCAGCCAGTTGTTTCAAACACACAGTGGATATCAGGGATGCTCCAACTATATAATCCAGTCAATAACTCTAACGAGGTCAGTGAACTAACAAGCTACTTGTCAACAAATACCTCCATGCGATACAAACAGTACTGATGGACTGACTCACTCAAGGTTAGCGAGATGGATAGAGCAGTCGGCCCTGACTGAATTTTAATGACATTGATCTCCAGATATCAAAGTGTGACACGTTGTTTTGATGTTTTTATCGAAATCAGGAATTATCTACAGATTTATAACATAAAAGCCTATAATGACATTTCAATATGATGAATCTTGTAAATTTCAGCAAAGAAGTGAAAAAACTACGTGCCAGACAGATTGAATGGATTGGTATTCTAGATTAGATGCATTGCTATCAATGCAATTGATTGCTAAAAAAGGTAAGCATTTCGTCTATATAAAGTTGTTCTTATTTTTCTTTTATTTTGGCAAGTGGTGGATGATAAAACTTTTGAAATTCTATCATAAGGTCCGCATGCACAAAAGAGTTTTAAGAGGTTAGACCAGGTTTAAAGTTAGACCTGGTTTTGTTTCACAGCTAAATATATTTTCCTAAACCAATATTGTCAATATTTTTTGTTGCTTATAAGATTTTTGGTTGAATCTTAAATTTTACAGTTATTTTCATTTAAATTCTAAACCTCTTTTGTGAATATGGACCTAATCTATCTCATTCTTGAAAGAATGTATTCAGTCCAAAGTAGTATGTTGTACCGTAATGTTTCTATTAATCATGCGGGTACGAATGTTGTATGTAGGTGCGCTGGAGACGTTGCACCCCACCCATATTTCACATCAGCTGACAATGTACAAATAAAATACATAAAAGTCTTTGAAAGGTCAAAAAACAAACAAACAAACAAAGTACCAAATTACCTGCACAAAGGTCAAAATGCTTGTAAAACTACTTACTAAAATCGTCTTTTTTTTGCCTCTTTTTCAAAACCACTGAAATACATTTAGGGTATAGACTAAATCAACAATTTTTCCACCAAAAGGTCCACTTTTTACAAATCCTGCACCACTTCTGAACATTATGGGTTAATAACCTTTAAATGCTTATCATACTCTAAAAAAAAAATAAGGCTGTGATCACATAGAAGTATATGGTATTCGCTATATGCTATTCGATGGCTATAATTTATACAGGCACGGCGAGCTATGTTTTTTTCGAATAGTGCCCTCCTATGTGACCCGGTAGCATCAAATTCACGTGTTCGATTGAATCTATATGCGTGCCCAGGTGAAATCGTGCACTGCATACCCGAATAGTTTAGGTCTATGTGATCGCAGTCTAATATACAACAATATCGAAAGTAACCAACGTCATCAGAAATGTTACCTTTGAAGTGTATTCTATCATATTTATCAGGTTTCAACATCTAAAACATATGACAAATGTTTTAAAAACCAAGATAAAAATCCTTTCTCCATTCAAGCTTTACCAGTACAGAAACTTTAAACGCAATTTTCTCAGAACTATAGTTTTTTGAATCAGCCCGATGCCTTTTACCAATTTGGATGCAACTTTGCAATCGAACATCCAATAACCAAAAGCAAGGTGTCATTTTAAATTTTATAATCTTTCAGATGAGACCAAAAAAAAAAAATCCATTTTCATTTTGGGACCCTTTCGATATGATGGGTCACATATGTTCAATTGAAGTAAAAATGAAGCTTTCACATAAATGTTAGAAAAAACACCAATGTTTTGCATGTTAATTTCCTTTCGGTCCTGAACAAACTGGAGCGCATGAGCATTCTATCGCAGACGGCCTAAAAAAGGAAAAGATTAACAAAATTTGAACATGAATTTTCAATTACCCTATAAGTCAAAATTCCAGTTGTGATCCCACATTAACTTAATGTGCCAGACTTCTGCGAAGGACCTTAATGGTTTAAACTGGTTGGTAAACAACTATATAGAAAATATATCTACTATCTGTTTCAGAATCACCTGGCTTAACTGTGTTTAACTGGCTTCAATTGGTTTCAGGTCAAACGAAATCAACTACGTTCATCACAATTTGCCCTGGAACTGTTAAATGCACAACGTTGTAAGAAGCACTATCAACAGCACTAAAAATAATATTAACCTAACGTAATTAAATTTACATATCTTGCACTTCATGAAAAAGCAAAACCTTTTTTGATAAATATTGTATACTTAAAACCAAGCTGATTTAATGAATCTGTAAGCAGCTCACTTTAAATGAGAAAAGTCAGGAGTGTATCCAGGGCAAAACATCCATTTTTGACATTTAAATACCTGGGGAGTTACTTTTTATTGCAAAACAAAACGAGTAGGAGATACTAGTAGGTATCAAAATGAACAACATTGAAAAGAGATTGTGAAAATTTCAGCTATGCATTAAATGCATGGGATACCTAATTAAGTTTGAAAAGTGAGAGTGAAAATGCATTACCAGGGTTTGAACTGTGCCTGCAGGGATTGTATTTCGTGATTTAATCAAATGGCCATCTAATATTACTTGAAGTAAAGGTTTCACCTTAGATGTATTATGCTCTCCTTTTATCCAAGGATCATAGATAAATTAATCTGAGTAGTTTTCTTGACCATGACTTGCATTCAAAAGATGGTATTGTTGTAATTTTTAAATGTATTTTTAGTACACATTATATTATTCTTAGGTCAAGATAAATTTTCAACCAAATGGAAACAAACAAAATTCACTTATTTTCCAATTCATTCTATATATAGAACACATTAAGGCACATCAAGTATTCTGTATCATATCCCTTGATGATACCACTTAATTTGATTTGCACCAAGTTACCCTAGGCTGAAAGAATGCTGCATTGTAATTCTGATTATTTAAAGCAATACCATAACCCTAACACGTCACAGTCCAACAAAATCCAACAAGCAAAAATCAAGAAATTCCAAATACGTCATAGACCGAGGATACGGATGGGCTCGAAAGTGCTGCCATGGCAGGCCATACGCAGTGGCTTGCCATAGCTGGACATTGGAACGGGATGCGAGAGGTCAAGGGTTCAAATCCCAGGGGAACCGGAAATTTTTGTGTGACGTATTCGGACTTAAATAGTTTTTAAGCTTTTGGGAGTTAGGGTTATAGTGTTAAAAACGAAGTCACCCATGACTTTTGATTTTTTTTTTAGCTTATTGGGTTTGTTTTGGGAAGATATTTATAGCCTCCAAATGATTTGGCTTAAATATGCTTACTTTTTCTGTTATGGCCATTTGTTGAATTAAATTTGGAATCCTGAATTTGATTCCACATGTATTAATATAGGAAAGCATGCATGTCCTATTTATCCATTTTTGCGGTGGCAAAACAATTTTTTGACAAAATACACTTGAAAACGCTATTCGATAGTCACATTCCTTAAATCAATAGTCACATTCCTTTATTTAAATGAATGTGACTATTTTGCTGATTTTACTATAACTATTTTGATCAAAATATTATAGTATTGCTTTAAAGCACAGTTAC
Source organism: Ophiothrix spiculata (assembly GCA_000969725.1). Classification (NCBI taxonomy): domain Eukaryota; kingdom Metazoa; phylum Echinodermata; class Ophiuroidea; order Amphilepidida; family Ophiotrichidae; genus Ophiothrix; species Ophiothrix spiculata. The sequence continues at coordinate 46,909 of JXSR01S022636.1, forward strand.
ACTTCCGAATTTAAAGGCATTCGCATGATGATCTATACTTAATGATCTGCATCAGGATGCTATAATTGGCTTTAATAATAAGAATTATTGTAGACCTAGATGAGTATTATCCTCTTTGCAAAGTTTACAGATGCTCATCACATAACCCAATTGTTTTGTCCTTTTTCTGGAAATGAACAACGTGACTCAGACATGTAAAGTGTCATGCTCTTTGATTTCTTCATCATTAACCAATTACATGCCTTACTTGTTTGCAAAATCAAGATGCGTATTTGGGAGAAAAAATAACCACTACACATTTTTTGTTTACCTATTACCATATTGCATATTTGGCAAGAATTCTTTGAATTCTGGTTCAAATCATACGTCATGTGTTGTAAGTATCTTAAAATTTGCATTTTATCTTTGTAAAATCAAGCCAGATGTATTGCTACTACTGTAATACCCTATAATCTTGATCATAAGAACCCCCTCAGCTCCACTTTAAATCCTGATGTGGTGAAAAATTACAAAGGTCCTCCTGTTAACTTGTTTTATTTTATTCACCAGATCAGCAAGTACTTTCATATTTTGTGTTTCCAAAACAGTAACTGTTTGCTATGTCTGGATTTGAATGGGTTCTTATGATCAAGGTAACATGTTCTTATGATCGAGGTAACCGGGTAGTTGACTCGTAGAATTGAATTAGAGGAAATCTTGAGGAAAAACAATTCTTAGAAATTCTATCTTCTAAATAAATAGAGAGCTTAAAACAAATGATAATTATATCATTTGTTTTAAGCTCTCTATTTATTTACTTAACAATGTACACTTGTTTAAAATTAATAAAGCTTTACAAGTTTAAAGCTTTACAAGTTGAGATCACAACCAACTTAGATGCTCTAAATTTCTCATATCTAATAAATCCTTTTCCCCACAACTAAGGATTTCGATACATTTTTTGAATGCACATTCTAGTATCAATGAACATGTTCAAAATACATTCGAAAATCTCCGTAACGTCAGATCACATGGACTTTTATCAACCAATCATGTACAAGTTCATTAATATGACTCAATTTCATACTGTTTGTTTTGGTTGACTAGAACATAATTTTTATCAATTTCAAAAAAGTTAAAAGGGATTTTAGATGGTATTGGTAGTTTACATGAAAATTTCAAAAAGGTTAAGTTTATTGTAAAAATTTAGTTTATGATGAGTTTTGAGGTTCATCAGGTTTTTGGGGTAGATTTTGAGAATGTTTGGTTAGATTTTAAGATTATCTAGATCCTAGTGCAAAAATGAGGGGGGTTACTCCTCACTCCTCCCCAACAATTGCACATATCTAAATCACTTTATGTCCTGTCAAAATATGTCATTTCACATCACTTTAAATAGTACCTTAAATACAGCATGAGAATAACAGAGACATCAAAACAAAGATCATCCAAACAGGTAGGAGAAATACAGGGTAAAATATACACTGAGAACTAAGAACAAACAAAAAATGAAATCAATACCATTATGTCCATATTTGCATATTGCTGTCCTATTCTTAAGATAAAGTTTCAAATTTCTGTCTAAAAATGGACAATATTGCGTTTTTGTTTTCCCTTTATTTGCATAAAAATAGCCATTGAGCTAGATCAATTAAAAAGCCAATAACGGAAATGGACTTTGGGTCCGAGGACAGTCCTTAAAAGCTTCATAATTTAAAAGTGATGCAAACACCCGAGGTAAACACATTTATTTCGTTCTGGAGTAGGGATACAATTCTCTAGTTTGTTGACAATAATATACTGGCTGATGTCACAATCAACATATAAATAGTGCAATTATGCAGAATTCTTTCAAGCTAAAAATTTTGTTTGCTTGTCCAAAAAACAACTGACCCTATTTTTGGAAATCAGAAAGGTTTTTTCCCTTTTTATTGTAGACCTACAAAAAATAAATTTGTAAAGCACGTAAGCTGATATAACCAAGTCTATATATAGCATATATTACACTCCCTTAGGATTTACATTACCGAATGGATGTTTTTTCTACTTGGATTTCAATCAATTATTTCCATTTTATTTTTGGTTTCCAAAAACGTGAACTAAACAGAAATCATAAACTTGAAGTACACCATTTGTGAGGTTGGACACTTTCTTCATTTTATGTCATTATTTTTAAATTTAGTGAAATAAGAGGGTTTGCTATTTATAAATATTCGTGAGTGATTATACTATCAAATTCGTACAGGACTCTAGTGTCGCAATCCAAGGGGGGCTACTTAGTACAAAACGGGTTATGGGAACGTGCCGCAAATTCGGGTAGCAAAATCAGGCTTTCTGGTATTCCAATCGGTCCTTTTTCTTCGCAAAATGAGGTATTTTGATGGGTTTTCTTTTCAAATTTTTCGGAAATTTGCGCCAAATGCCACAAATGTGGACATTTCTTCTCAAAATGATAGAAAATTTTGCCAAAATAGTGCAAATTTGGACAGAAAAAATGAGATTTTTGATAAAATTTGGCTCAAAATTTAGAAGATTTGGTCTATGGATGGGTCAATTTTTCTTAAAAATTGGTATTTGGATGGGTGGCTTTCCAAATTTCCCAGAGGCACGTCCCTACCCAAACCAAATTTGACTAGCCCCCCGGGGTCATAATAAATGCTAACTTGCAAAGAGCTGTCGAGATGAATTGTGGTTTTCTAAATGATATCTCTTTCATGTATACAAGTATGCCGCTACCAAACTTAAGGATCAATTGCCTCCACATAGTCGGAATATTTTATCACTTTCTATTTGTATACATATTTAAACTTCAGATCTATTTGTTAAAGGGGCATTGGACAAGCTCAGCATCATCCCCAAACTTTTCCCCATTCATTTTGAGATTTTTGCATCCTTTGAAGGGTTAGTGGTAATAATGACAGTATGCAAAGTTTAATGGTCAAATTCAAACTTTGAACTTGATGTCATGCACATGCAATATTTAGAACTAAAATAGCTATTGGGAAATAAATAATAACATGCTTGAAAATTAATCAGATACCGAATTTTAAAGAAAAGAGCTGAAAACCATAAAAATTTGTACCAAAGAGCTTAAATTAGGCTGATTTAAATGAAATAAGGTAAAAAAGCTAATAAAAAGAGTTTAAACGTTCAAGGTCTGTAATACTTTGTGTGTTTTTTCCATTTGGAATGTGAAATTTCACAAATGTTATTTTCATTAATGCCAATTATGCATGGTTTTCTGCCTCAAGTTTCCATAACTGCTATACTGTTTTTCTTGTTCTGTAGCTTCAAACCAATACAAAAATGGTAGATATGAACTCAAACATTGTATATTCATGATTACATTGGCTAAGATCCACTGTCCACTATTTATATGCCGGAGGAGGAAAAGCAAAATATAGCTGTCAATTATAAAAGTCAAATATAGACTAGTAGTGTTCATTATGCAGGAGCCAAAAGCTTCCTATAAACAGACCTTATTCTGGGGTTCAGTTGTGCAACTCAATTAAATAACATTGCAGCAGAGTGAAGCGGCTCTGACCCATATTTGCAAATAATCTGCAGGATTTAATGAGTACTCAAATACATTTCATGGGGTTGGTTTCATGGGGCCCCCTTTATATACTTCTGTTTTCATGTTTTGATTATCCATAAAGCATGAACTTACATATTTATTTATTTATCTATTTATTTATCCCTATTAGGAATTAGGACAAGAAAAAATATTGTTCTGAATTCTGAATCTCTTCTGAAACTGGGGAAATGTTTTTACTGTACAAAAGAATACTGTGCCAATTTTTTGAAATTCCAGAATTTTTTTTTTTTTTTTTTTTTCGTTTTGAAATTTGGTGTTCCAAATATAGTAAAAAACATCTTTTTGACATTTTTAATCAAGTTTTATTAAAACAAGAACGAAGTGGTAAATATCCCAATTTACATATCTACAACCTATATTTTGTTCAGTACCGAATAGGGAAATCTCAAAAAAATATTTAGAAAAAAAGGTTTTTTCGCCTGCCCGCTCCACCTTAGAAAAATTTGTCAAGGACAACCAAGCATTTTATCTTATTGGCCATATGTAGAACACAAAATTGAGAACTCTAGATATAACCAAATATATATTTTTAATATTATTCTTACCAATGCATTGAAAATTTGTTTTTTGTAAAACAAGAATTCTCACAAGTTACATGTATATTTAGAAAAGTGACCACCATGACTACACTTCGGCATCCTATAAAAAGAAACACATTGGATTTCAAACACTGATCAAACTCTAGTAATAGCATGGTATAGGTGACCTTAATGGTTGTAAGGATGCAGGAAGATCTCAAAAATAAAAGAACAATTTTGTTCTCAAAATAGATCTAATGAAATCCAATTAATTATAATACATCTTCATGGTGCCGGTAATTGAGGCACTTAGGAAAATCTAAATGCAGGTTTTTGTCGTTCTGATGTCATATTAATCCTTCTAATAAAATTAAGTTTATTTTATCAAATATAATTTTTTTTCATTAAATGGAAATATAGATGCCTATAGATAAAAAGAATTTGTTCCTCATTCAACATTTTTCCTACTTTTTACATATTTTTTTTAAATTAATAACCTGCATCTACAACTGGACGGGGAGACAAAGCAAGGCTATATCTGATTGAATAGATTCATCAGGAATGTCAATAAGTATAATTGAAATTTGCATCAGAAAATTCCAATAAGATAACGTTTTCCAGGCAGTTTCGACAGTCCTGCTGTCTTCCTCAGTGGATGGTGGTGATGGTAGCTGATCCAGTCGGATGTGACGTCATTGGCAGATGACGTCATCTGGATCAGCTGGCTTTGATGAAAATAAGTTTGCCTTCCAACATTTTGAAGGCACATTGCCTCAATACCTATCTTCCGTCCTCTGTACGTATCAACCGTCTCGTACCCTCAGATCATCTGCTGAAAAACTCCTCAAAACTCCACGGGTTAACTTAAAAACTGCCGGTCAACGTTCGTTCCACTATGCTGCGTCTTCTGTATGGAACTCACTTCCAAACAGAATTCGCAGTATTCCAACACTTCCTGTTTTCAAACGCCATCTCAAAACCCACCTGTTCTGTCTGGCTTTCCCTGAATGTTAGTGTTGTGTTTTCGTTTTGTTTGTATGGCTTTTACTTGAATATCTGCCCATATATGGATAAAAGTTCAAGTAAAAGCCATAGAAAAAGCAATTGCTTACTTTTATGAATTCGGCCTAGAAGCAGTTATAGACTTAATCACCATAATCCACTGAGAAAGACAGCAGAAAGGACTGTCAAAATTTTTTAATTAAGGCTATATCTGCTTTTCTGGCCAAATTGACTTTCGTTATTGAGATCACTTATTAAAATGATCAAAACATTTTAAGATTTCAGGGACAAAAGGCTTGCAATCTTTTATCATAAAACTATCATCAAATCTTAAGAGTCTTGTGCTCTCAAAATTGTTGAAATGCAGAAACAGCCTAGTGGCACTAAACGCTCCATAAATACCAGGTCAACGTAAAATCTGAACCTGAAGCGGGAATTCAGAATATAAGCAACAGCATGAACAGATTGTAACTTGTGAGAGGAATTCTAACAGTGAGGCTACAAAATACACTTATTAATCAACTTAGTAATTTTCATGTTAACTTCAATTTTTTTTGGAAAAGAAAAGAATTAAGACAACAGCAATAAAAACTAAAATGCCAGTGTTACTAGTTACAA
>JXSR01S022636.1:107488-117854 GCA_000969725.1 Ophiothrix spiculata
GCCAAACTCATTTTTCGTAAGTTACCCAATATTTACTTCGATATTTGAATTACATTTGTGTGTTTTTACTCAAAATGTCCGATGAATGATACAAATGAATAAATAAATGACAGAACAAGATACAAAGTGTCAGAATTTTATTTGTGTCTATTTACTGTAAATATTACAATCGTAATTACTAAGTACAAAACAAAAAGTATGTGGTGAATAAATTCTGAACTGCGACTTCTGGAAATGAGAGTAAATAATGCCGCGAGTGAGCTCCTTTCTCGAGCAGATTTCCGTCAGTGCTACAGCGCTGCTACAGCGAGATATGCGGTCGATAATGAAGGTACAGTACTGTAGCACTAATAAAGGTACCAGCGTTAATGCTACACAAGTGGTACAGAGATAAGATGACCAAAGTGTTTTTTGACCCCCGATACTGTAGGCAAGTACGGATGAGCAGCGCTGCTCATCCGATGCTACAGCAATGTAGCAGTCATAATAATCTAGCTGTGTACATGCAAGTGTAATGGTGTTGTCAACCATAAAGTACAGCCAATTCGGTTGTGTGTAGAGGCAAACTGTGTAAATCTTATTTTATGCAAACAGTTATGCAAAACTAATTGCAAAGATAAGTCTGTGTTTTCAATGTTCATGTGTTACGACAAGATACAATGCATCATCGGCAAAAACCCAAATACCCCCAATTTGATCTTCATGACAGAATGAAAATGGCGCCAAGTTTGGGATCTCCCTTCTATATCTATCAACTTGATTTGTACACCATTCACATCATTTAACTCAGAGATATAAACTATGCGGTCTGTTAATGATGTGTATACAGGGGAAAACAACTACAATACGGTTTATTTCAGAAAAATAAATATACTGATTTTTTGATGACTTGGACTAGCTCCCTTCTCTCCACTGCATGTTGAGAGGAAATCTAGTCATACAGCACCTCTTGATCAGCATTTTCTACTACTTCAAAAACCAGATTGTTCTTGAATATTCTCCCATTCTAATAACATTGGCTATTACATAAATCCATATTCCACTCAGTCCTAACTAAGCCGAAGTGTGGGGGTTAACCAGCTATGCTTTGAAACTTTTAATCATACAAAAAAATGGACAAAAAAGACATTTTGAAAAGTATAAATACTTTACCTGCGCTTTTAGCTTCATCAGTAGACATATTATAAGCTTTAATGTTTTCTACCATGTCATCCATTTTATCTTGTAAGCCCGGTAGTGATTCACTCAGATCCCTTGTATCTTGGAGCACCATCTCAGCTTTAGTTGTTGTTTCGTCCGATATAGTGATTGCATTTTGGGCTTCCTCTGCAACACCTGGATAATAAAAAAACACTAAGTATTGAAACCAAGTAGAACTGTAAGTTCTGGTCAGTTGTGTTTTGAAGCTTTTAATAGTACAACAAGATAAATATGGACTGAACACATCTTGGCCATTGAAAGTATATTAACCTATCACTCATAAATTATCTGGAAAAGTTTTGCCACATAAATTTCTTCCACTAAATTAGGAACATTAAGCATCAAAGAAGAGGGTTTGACAATAAATTGACCTGTTTTTGGATTTAAAAAGTAAACCAAGAATCTACTCTGTCAAATGCTTTTAGACAATATTGCTTTCAAAATTTTGACAATTAATCTTCTCATATTTTCACACTTTTATGACGCCCGTTCTATCACAAATAATTAAACTTGTTAACTTGTACTTGTAAAGAATGCTCCTACCTTTACTAACATATAAAACTATATCACTTTCATCATATTTCATTTCCAAGATACCCCAAATTATTTTCACTTACCATTTGGTAGCCTCTTCATGCCATGATAAAGTGATCCCAGCAATTGTTCACTGTTATCACTCTTCTTGGTGATCATTTCCAAGTCACCCTGAACCATATGCAACCGATGTTCCATCTCTTCCACCTTACCAATGAGAGTGCTGGCATCATTACGTAAAACCATGCCCTTATCTGTTAACATCACGGCTCTGATGATAAGCGATGTTTCATCGCCTAGCACATAATCATGTGCCATGTTTGCGGCGTCTAGCGCGGCCTGGGCTGCCTCCATGGCATCGGAGATTGCTGTTACGATGTTGGCGTATGCTAGAGCTGCTTTCAACGCATCGCCTGCATAGTCACGGGTTGGCCCAAACAACCTGAGAAACAGAAAAAACAGACAATTACTACTGAATTGGTAATAAATAAAAGGGCACAAGGCCCATAGATATGCATCAAAAGTCAACACAAGTATAAAAAAAAAAAAAAACCTGATTGATACTAACTGGACCATATACATATAACACTTCATAAAGTATATCGAAAAGTAAAATGCATTTCATGATCTTTTTATTCATAATAATGGTTGATTAGATGTAACATTACAGTGAATAAATCTAAATGACAAATGTTTGTCTATTTTCCTGTCATTTTTTTCAATTTGTCTACTTCAGACAATTGAAGAATTTGACAATGGGCTGGTAATTTCCTTTGTCATGCTTTGAAAATCATTGTGAACAACTTCTCAATTTGGGCGAAATACTCTGATTAATGTTAAGAAATAATTTTCTTGTAAAATAAATGAAAGTGGAAAGTGAGTGGTCTGTAGTTCAAATTTTGATGTGCTATAGTTCGGCAGTGCATTTCATTGTAAGTAAATTTCATTTACTTACAATCCAAAATGAACTACATTTTACAAACTAAACCTGTAAACTTACTCATCTAGAAACTCTGCCAGAGCTGTCAGATTTTTGGCATGTGCTTCAGCATCAAGGACCATGTCTCTTAGACCCTTCATGTTCTGCATCATTAGGTCAACCTTCAGCTGTAGGTCTGGTTTCACTTCATTTAGGCCATCTAGATCTGCGCTGATGTTCTGAAACAAAAAAGTCATAAAATCTTAGAGAATATCCCTAATTTTCCAGATACTTGATTTTTCAATATTGCCATGTTTAATTTTTATAGAATTTAATTTGAGAATAGTTGCTTGGTTCTATATACAAATAAAATCACAAGAGTCACAACTTCACAACAACCTATGAAGGGTAGAAACTTAACTTGTGGATGTTGAATAATGTTCATTTGGTGTCTCATAATCTCATACATGGTCTTTGCAGATATGTGGAAAAATGAAAATGACCAGAGACCAAATTTTTGACTCTTTTCCCAGCGGGCATGTTCAACGTTGATTCAACGTTGAATCAACGTTGAAATTTCAACTTCCGGGGTTGCAAAGTGCAAAAATATTTCGACCTAAAAATTACTTATTTATTAGGTTTTGAACATGACCCAAATGTAATTTCATTCATGTTTTTGCCCTATTTTGTAAAGGTGTGAATGATTTAACTGATTTTTATGATAAACTCAGTTTAACTTCATATGCAGTCTAGAAAAAGAGAAATTAAGAAAATTTGATTTGGTTACATTTCAACGTTGAAAACGGGTTGAACGTTCAACCATAGGTTGAAAAGAGGTTGAAAAATGGTTGAAATGACAACGGTTGAAATTTCAACGTTGATTCAACGTTGTTTCAACGTTGAAAACTAACTTGTGCCCGCTGGGTTGTGGCAGGTGATCACATATGGTTTGAAAAATTCAGAAAACAGAGAATGTTAAATAGATAGCAAAATTTAGATCATTGCAGCTAGTATCTGTACATGACCCACACATTGAACTTTAGGAACAACAGGAACTGCCAAGTTCTCGAAATTTTGTATGAGACTACTCGGATCATTGCAACGATAGAAATCCAGAGTATGCGCATCCATTCAACTCTACCTCTCCAGTCTTGTACTTACATTAAGAGCATTGACAGCTTCATCCAGCAGTTGGTTACTTTCATACAGCAAACTGTTGGAAAACTGAAGTTCAGCTTTGATCTCAGCTTGGTATCGCCTTGTTACAGTCGTCATATTCTGTGAAAATCCATTTAAATTTAAACTGTGATTTCTAAATACTGGATTACATTGAATCATGTAGCTTCAATCAGATAATCTTGCTGAATATTATAATGAATGTATGTTCACGATTCATCCATGTAGTAGCAACAAAATTAGCCGAAAATAATACCAAAATCATGAAACATTCAGGCATAAATATATTAATACGCAGTGATTTGGCTTTATTCAATCATAAGAAATCATTGCCAGTCTCTTACACACCTCAAAAGCACCAGATTACAATGTTGTAGAATACAAGGGATATGCTATTGATCTCATAACAGAGTCTGAATTCTTATTTTATACTTCAGGGCTTATAAAGTATACACAAGATGACTTACTTGAATGTTAGCTAACACTTTATTGCTAACATCGTTCAAATCCATGGCATGATCCGTCACATTCTGAGCCATCATCGATAGATCAATCAGTTCATTCAGTAGGGTTAGCATGTTAGAGGTCTTGCTTTCCAATCTCTCTATGTTTTGGTGGATTTCTTCGACGATTTTGACATAATCTGGCGGAAGGCTTTGTAGTGTTTCATTTGCTAGACTGTACATCAGAAAGCAATTCATACAGGATTGTAAATAGTCAACTGTCATTAGGATGCAGAGCAAGAATACAGCAGGTAAATTTCAAGATTTCTTGACAATTTTTAGCTGAAATCAGCAGAATCCTTTCGCGGGTTGCACACACATTACAAAACAATTTCATAATTTTTCCTCTCGACCATTTTTGCTCAAAAATTACTTTCCAAATCCTGGCACTGCCACTGATATATTATATCGAAGGTGCTTGGACTATTTTGGGGGATTCAAATCTAAAATCACTACAAAAGTGGTTTCAAATTTTAGTTGATTTGATTTTATGTGCAATTTAGTATTTATTACTATGTTTTCTATACATTATTGTTCTAAATATAAATTTTCTGTTACCACACCTAGATGCTTTTTTTACTTCTACCTCCAAAAATGGAACATGTTTTAGCTGTAAAATTTCATATGGCTTATGAGAGAAATATTCTGGATCAAAATCTCAAAAAAAATAAATTAAAAAATGGAGACTATTAGATCGGCTCTTATACTCCTTCAAAGATCAAATTTATTTTGGGGAAAAAAACACCTTAGTTACCTAAGTTCTTCTTGCGCATCCAGATCATCCAGGGTGAAGTCCCTATCCCTGATCTCCATGACAATCTTCTTAGCCTCCGCAAATAATGCTGATGAATCGCCTACGCTTAGATTACCAACAGGGAATGATTCATTGAGACTGGCAAGAGCATCTGGAAATTGAAATACCATATGCCCATTAGTACATAGTGATTGAAACATATTTATCTGTACATCAGGCAATGAAAAAAAACCTAAACCAATAAAAATTGTGTATTTGTGTACAAAAAATGAATTTAGCCATTTTGGGGTGAAAATTTAACTTTTAAAAAGCCCTTGAAAAATTATGCTATTCTGGTAAAAAATTATATAATGCAACTTTGTTTGCATCAAACCTTTATATCAATATCATGCTCTACTGTGAAACAATAAATCTTATTTTATATTTGACACAAACACACAATATAAATGCAGACCATGTGTACAATGGATTTTGAGCTCAAAAAATCAATGTGCAAATGCTTTTGTGTGTTTGAATTGAACACTGTAAGAAATGTTAGAAACATACCTCTGATTTCAGCGTACAGGGCTGTGACATTTTTCTCCAAGGTTTCACCTTTCGTCAATGTTTCATTACTTTTTTGCCCAGCATCCATTGCATTTTGTAATATGGTATTTGCCTGTTAACAGAAGAAAAAATACAGAAAGGGTTGTGTTGAGGTCTAAAATTCTATTAGGCAAAACATTTATAAACTTGCAAGCATGTAAACATTGACAAGATAGTAGTAGCAGAGTTATCAGAGACGATATAGTCTCAGCGGTGAGTTGGAAATAAATGAAAGGATTTGTATCTTTTGAAAATGTACTCTTGAAACAACTAAACAAATCTGTAAGGCTGAATTCAGACTGGACACGAACGCAAATATACCAAAATTATGTAGATGGGTGTTTTAAGCAGCACCGATATAAGATTGATATAAAAACTTAACACCACTTGTATCAACGCAAATCAAATTGAGAAAAACTGAACTTTCCATTGCATTTTCTTGTTGCGATCTGCCACAGTCCATTTTTGTTTTTAGTGTGAATTCATTTGTGGTGTTGATTGTAGTGAAAATCATTTGACACACAATGCAATGTGTTAGAAGTATGAATTCAGCTTAAGAGCATAATGGGGTTGAACTGGAATGACCATCTTCTATCACAAAATTAAAAAATAGGCTTTGTGAGAACTACACTCTGAATTGTTCCTATCAATCCTATCCCATTCTGTGCATGTAAGCTTGTGATAAAATATAACAAACATACCCTTCTCTCCATATCATTAACTGCATCATGTAGGCTGGTATCGCCTATTAATGGTATCAATTCCATACTCAGATAGTCTAGTTTGTCAGTGTATGTCATCAGGTCCATCTGCAGATGAGAAGAAACAAAGGTGGCAAAGAAATTATGATAAACTATGTTTGAAAATAGTTAATAACTATGAATTTGATTGTGCCTGCATTAAAAGAAAATAGCAACTGTATGGCTGTTGATATCATTTGTCTAACAAACCCTATAAGTTCTATAATTTGAATTTATATAAAACATGTATATGATGGAGCAAATGATTGATTAGTTTTGAAAATTTCTGGAGTATACAGTTGTGCTTCCATGATGGGTTCACTTTCAAAAGTAGTCACTTTCGAAAGTGAATTCGCAGTTGATTGACTTTCTAAAGGAACGGAACTAAGCTGTGAGTTTTCAATTGAGTTGCAGTTGATGTTTAGCTACACGTGGAAACAACTCACAGATGACAAATTGCAGTCAAGCGCGACCTTAATTATCCATTTCTGATTTTCAATTGTTTACGATATTGGAAATCCCAGCAAATCTTAGTTTAGGAGATGACGTTATTTCAAACAGCGCCACTTCTGATTTCAAAAGCTTGTAAATCGTGAGTTCAACTTTGAAAGTGAGTTCCTTTTGAAGTTCAAAATTGTTGTGGAAACAGTCAATTGCAGTTGAGAGGATTAATATCCCTTTTGAAGGTGAACTGGTCATGGAAACATACCTTTATATAAACAAAACTAATCTGACCTGGTATAAATAAAACCAATCTGATCAAACCAACCTGAACAAGTTTGGTGGCATTTTCCAAAGCTCTGAGATCATCCCACGGTGCTGGTACAATCCGACTCAAGTTGCGAATCAACAATTGGTTTTCCAATTCATCCAGCATGTCCAACAAAATACCAGTACAGTTATCATTGCATGCTGCAAGGAAAAAATTAGCATCATTATTTATTTTATTGTCAAGTGGTACTGTGATGACAGTATGCAGAGTTTACTTCCATATCAACAGTTAAGGCCAGTGGTAGCACAAATGACGAGACATTTGCTAATCCTACTTGATTCAAGTCAGACACCAAAAAAGGCCATTTCCAAGCAAAAACAAACATATATACACCCCAACATACAAGTGCTCATCATAACAGATTTTGTGAAAGCCTTGTTTCTTCTTTTAAAATGCAGCACCACCCTAAAAGCAATTTACCCTAAAACAATTTTAGTTCAAATGATACACAGCACTGATGATACATCATAGAATTAAATGTAAGGCAACCATTTTATAACATTTGAAAATAAACAAATCACTATCAGTTGCAGATTGGCAGACATCATGCAATTAATATCAATGTATGATGTGCAATATAAATGGAGAATACTTAGGTCCCATCAATAACTTGACCCTAACTCTAACCCTTAACCATAACCTAAAACTAACCCTACCCCTACACAATAAGACTAACTCTATACCCTAAGGCCAAATTTTTTGGAGAGACTTTAAGTATATTTGGTATACTCGGTTCCGGATATAACTTGGTTGAAATGGATAATTTATTTCTTAATTTCACTTTGTACTTTTATATAGGTTTATGGAGTCAACTTACACATGCACCCATCCACTGATACTACATATCTTTCAGCGCACTCATCACAATGATGTCCAGTCACGCCTGGCAGGCATCGGCAGGTACCACCGGTCTTATCACACACTTGGCTTACTGACCCGAGGTCATGACACAAACATGCCTGACAGGAACCACCAGGAATTGTGGGATCACCAAAGTAGCCATCAGCACACCTGCAAGAATATAACAAGTAAAGTTCGAATCAATGATAAATTGTTATGAGGATCTATTAAGGTGGTCTCTCTTTGACTTTATTTTACAATATTACAAGTTAATTTGCATTTATTTCCAGCAGTTGATATTCAACTATCTTTTTATTCATGAGATAAATGGTTCAGTTAAAAACACACAGATCTGCAGATTTACGAAATATCATATTACTTTTACATCATAATCATCAACAGTTTGTTGTGGAGCAGGCCCTGTAACATATCGAGTGGTTAAGCGCCAGAATGACGTATCTTCACAGCAACAATCCCAAGAACGAAAGATCTTAAAACCAGGTACATTCCAGATGAATGATCTAATTAGAACATTTATGAGTGGAAAAAACATCCTTTCCAGATGAATGGTTCTATTAGATCACTCAATTGGAAAGTACCAGGTCTTGAAATCTTTTGTTCTTGGGACTATCTTTTGTCTTGTGGCACGTACTCAACCACTGACATGTTTCTTGCCTCATTTCTTGTTCCTACCTTTCACAGAATCTGCCGGTATATCCATCTTCACATGCAGTGCAGTTATGCATCCCATCAGCTTCTAACACACAAGTAGGACTGAAACTGAAAAAACAAAATGGCAAAGTTCATACATTGATATTATTGTACCAGTAAGAGAATTTACTACTGCATTTTGAAAAGATGGCGACTGGATATATTTCATATCATGGCAAAGTACTGATTGTATCATGTCCCTAAATGCGTCAGAATGTTGGAAGTTGAATTTATAGGCATTGGCAGAATTATGTTTGATGAATCATTAATCAAAAGAAGTTTAGTTTTGATGATTTTTGTGAAATAAAGCTATTTGAATTGCAGAAAAATTAATAAATCAATAGTTCAATCATTAAAATTGACTATAGGTGGTATGATAAATCATTATTTGGACAGTATTGATATGGTATAAGAAATCAAGTTGCTCGGTGAGAGTTTCATCCAAATCGGCAAGACTGAGATGTGAGTAAATAACAAATGTCAAAGCACATTTTGAGGATAAAGACATTGTAATTTTGGACAAAGAATATAAGTGGTTTGAAAGAAGAGTCAAAATAAGTCATCTATGTCTTAAAGGAGCAACCTTCCCTTAACAGAGGTGGGGACTTTAGATATAACCAAGAAAATTCTTTTGCATCTCTAATGTGACTATATTCTACACTGTCACAGATCAATGACCAACAGAAGATCAGTCGACCTGATACTCCTCCTTGGATGAAGCCAGCAAAAATGTAATTCAAGTAGACCAGTTTTTATGTATAATTTTGCTTTTTTATGTTAGGATTTGAGGAATATGAAAACTTACTTATTAGCAGACATAACATGTGGACAGGCACATTGTTTACAGTCCTCAGGAGTACCCTGGGTAGCATCGCCATAGTAACCATCTGCGCATACATCGCATCTGTCCCCAGCAGTATTGTGTTGACAACCCTAAAACATGAGGTAAAAGTTGTTTATTATTGAAGTCATTAAATTTCCTACAAATCAATCTACATGGTGGGTAGAATGAGAGCAAGTGTGACTACGCATTGACAATGGAAATGCACTGTGCGTATCTTGGTTTGTTGTTCGACGCTGCTATTGTGTGAAAAGTCTTTCGCACTTTGTGAGGTGATATGCTTGGTTTCTACACGCATTTGTTGCGTTCAATATTTCATGACTTGTAGGAAATTTAATGACTATAATAATAGTCTTGGATACTATACTCCAAGATTATCTAGATTTAAAATATCATTAATAAATTAGTTATCAACACATGAGTGGATGCACATCAATAACACAAAATTAAACACTAGAGCATTGGTCAGAAGACATTTTCAACCCATTCTTACCTCGCAAATTCCAGTACTATCATCGCAAGCACTGGAATGTCCATTGCACGTACACGGCTCACACGTTCCAAGATATGGACCATCTACAACTCGGTAATAACCTTTGGCACATTGCTGAAATGAAAAAATAATAAGGAAACATTAGTATTAACAATAAAGGCATACTATACTAATCTTAACTCTAACCCTAAAACTAACTCTAAACTCCAACCCTACATGTTTGGTGTGATTTTAAGTTGACTTGATCTAACTCAAACAATTTTATACGACCTACAGCAGTTGATCCATTAGTATAAGT